>CAKNYM010049334.1:41694-118449 GCA_932195095.1 Andricus curvator
GTCTTTACCCAAGACAAAATCAAGACCAAATATTTTTACCCGGGATACTTCCAAAAAGGTCACCCAAGAGTATTGACTTGATATATTGATCTGAGATCTCATCAAAATACACATTTTATTGTCTTTAAACTTTTCTTCTCAAATTATTTAACACCTTGAAGATGGCAGAGAAATAAATGTACACATATTCTGAAGGGCAAGAGGCATGTGGCACATGCCCCCATGCGTCCACTCGCTCCGAACCCCTTTTCCAGGGGATACAAAAAAACCAAGAATCCTTGGAAAGATGGGAGGAGTTACTTGATCGCACAACTTTCCTCATTTAAAATGCCCAACAGCCTTTCTCACCATTATTCTGCCTGTTTTCTACAAAAATAATTCAGGACAACGCTAAACTTTTTTTTTTAAATTTGACTTTCTACAATAGACATGCAAGTTTCGCAAAAAGTAACGAAAGCTTTTTAAATTGATTATTAAAAGGTTAATAAATCAATCTTCAAAATGTATTTTATTCTTTTTGACTGGATTTATTCTAATTGTAGTAATTAGATCTGCTTTAATGCTACATCAAATTACACAGTAGAAAGAATTAAAAAAAAAACCAGTTACAATATTACAAGAAGTAATACAATTTTATGCCAACGGCGATAACACGCTGAAAACACCAGTTCTCGTAAGATCACTGAAGTTAAGCATTGTTGGGCGCGGTTAGTACTTGGATGGGTGACCGTTCAGGAATACTGCGTGCTGTTGGCCCGTCGTGGGTGTGGTGGGCCCATATTGGTAGTAAATATCCACCTAGAAACACTACCCGAATCGGGTAGTAAGGCAATGAACTTTCGAGTTCGAACTGCTAATCAATGTATGTATGTATATAATAATATATATTGAAAAATACGATTCGTAAATAAATAAGGTTGAACGAATATTTGTCAAATTTTAATAAATATTGATGATATTACAAATATGCTTGTTCAAAGTTACCCTACTTTTGATGACTAACTTCTCGGTGTGTAACGATTATTTAACAATTGAAAAATAAAATCCCTATAACAAAAAGTACATTTTTTAGTGGATTTTTGAAATTCCAATACAAATTTTTACTACATATAAAGTATATTTCAAAACTATCTTAATGAAATGTTTTGATTAGACGAAAATTCAAATACAGCATTTTCGAAATTTCAAAGTTTCTTTCGAAATCTTGCATCTATTTTTTTCTGAAAGTATTGTTAACAATTATAACTTATGTGGTATGCCCGGATTCGTAAGTAAATAAGGTAAAACGAATATTTGTCAAATTTTAATAAATATTGGTGATATTCAAAATATGCTTGGTCAAAGTTACTCTACTTTTGAAGACTAACTTCTCGGTTCGTAACGATTATTTAACAATTAAAAAATAAGATTTCAATACAAAAAACTTTTTTTATAGTATATTGATATAGGGGGAGGACGACATTAAATAAAAATAAAAAATAAAATTAAATAAATTAAAATGTCTTTTCGATGAAACCTTGCTATGATAACTTACAAACTGACAACAATTGTTTATTATTCGAACCATTTTTATAAAAAAATGTACAGTTTGACTATTTGTGAATAAAAAGGCTCTATTTTTTGTTTACGAAATCAACTACAAATATCCTTCCAATGACTCTTTGCTTTGATCCACTGCATACTGTATATCAAGTATATTTTAAAACTATCTCAATGAAATGTTTCGATTAGACGAAAATTCAAATAGAGCATTTTCAACATTTCAAACTTTGTTTCGACTTCTCGCGGCTACTTTACATGAAAGTATTGCTAAAAATTATTACTTATATGGTAATTCGGAATTCGTATAAGAATAAGCTAGAGATTGCATTCACTTTGCATAAATATTGATGATACTAAAAATATGCTTGGTCCAAGTTGCCCTTATTTTAAAGACAACTTTCTTGGCTTGCAATGATTCTTACTCAAATGAAAAAAAAAACATCCCTATAATAAAAACTATTTTTCTGAAAGATTAAGAAATTTCAATCCAAATTTTTGCTATTGAGAATTCGATTGCCATAATAGGAAACTTGGTTTCTTTTCATTTTTCGATTATTATGTTCAATTTTTATGATAAAAGTGATTCCTAAAAGTATATATCATTTGAATCAGGATTTCATGAAACATGCAGATTCGTTGAACGTCAGAGAAGTATTTTCGTTAAATTTTTTGAGAACTTTAACATTTCCTACATTTCTTTGGTGGCTAAAGAGAAAATTCAGAAATGAACCTGAGAACGTTTTCTTGAGAGTGGTGCCATATGTGAATTAAAATTAGCGTAGGCATTGTGACCTTAGGCCCTAGAACTTGCCAGGGTGAGGTAAAGGGTATGTATTGCAGTGAGTACAATAGCGTGGGCGTGCCTAAAGGTCTCCTTAATATTTCGCCGCCAGGATCGGTATTTACTTGCCTTGAATTTACTCCATGCAGACACTTGTTGGCACCTGTTTTTTATATTTATTTAAGAGAAAGTTTTTGGTTATATACATACATGTGTAGATAAAATATCAATCTTCATCGAGAATTCCGAAAATTTGTGAAATAATCATTACAAGCCGAGAAATTAGTCTTTAAATTCTAGGGCAACTTTGACCAAGCATATTTTCAATGTAATAAATGTTTATAAAAATTTGACGAATACTCGTAGTAGCTCATTCTTTTGTGAATCCAGAAATACCACAAAATTCATATTTTTCACTATACTTTCAAAAAAAATAGTGGCCGGCGATAACCTTACAAAAGCTCATGTCCCCGTTTCTCTTAAGATGGTCATAGCCAAATATGTTGAAGGCATTTTTGTTAATTGGATTTTTCTTTGTTTTCCAATAGTATGCACGGGTTGGGTCACAGCTAAGTGCATGATAGGGAGACCCACAGCTTAAGGTGGGATCCGAACCATCAGTACTTTGGTAAAACTACTGGTACTGGCTCAGGGATCGAACCCCGGACCTCTAACGTGAAGTCCGAGCGCCTAACTGCCTGAACCACCAAGGCTCTTTTATTATTATTTTTATTCCTAATAATAATATTACTCTTTTATCTCAATAATCACACATCCTGTTGTAAACCTTTACTATTATTAAGTCACAGTCGCTTAAATACTGGTTTCAGAATTAACACTGGGGTTTAAATGGGAATAGCTCGGTTATCGAACAAATGTAAAAAAGAAGTACATGTTATTAACTTTTTGTAAATTAAAGTTTATTCATCTCTTAAGGAATTTTCAAGGAATAATTTACACCAAATAACTTTTAATTTACCCCTCTCTCCCAAACACCTAATATTGTACCCGAAAACTGCCCCAAAACATACAAAATAGCAGTTTTGCATGAAATCCTGCATAATTGAAAATACCGAGTTTTTCAAGGGGGTTTCAACGTGTAAAAATGAATTCGGTGAAATGAACTGAGAAATGGATTTTTACACCTGATTTCGGATTCATCTGAAAGTCGTTCAGTAAAAATGGCGGGTTCATTAAATTGCCCCTGAAATTGCATTAAATGGTGCCCGATGTTCTTCCCATGGAGAAAATCATAATCATTGTGGGCCTTAGAGTGGTAAATTGTATGTAATTAACCTTCAAATTCGAAGAGGTAATGGAAATCTGACCAGCTGGTCAGGTTCCATTGATCACAGGTCGCATTAAACTATTCTAAATTTAAGCAGTAATTTTTTTCGAATTTTTATATAATTTTTTCAAAAATGTGTAAAGTAAATTTCGTATATGTTTGTAAGTTATTGGAAAAAGGCATGGCAGGATAAGTATACGTGTTTGCTGGCCCCACACGGATTTAATCCTAATTTACAGCATAAGCTAGTAATAATGTGAGGATGAATTCGCCAAAAGGTTACCTATTTCTGAAAAAAGATTTGATAGGAGTTATAGCGGTCTCATGAAAAATAGAAAAATTTGTTTTTCCTTGAGAATGACCTAACCGATTTTAATGCCCTATAAATATGTTATGGGATTCCATGTTATAATGCTAGAAACAAGTAATTAATTTTTTATTTTCGAAAAAACCGATAAAAACAAACTTTTAAATCTGTTTCTGTGGGTTGTACACAAAATACTACCACCATATTTTACAAAAAAAAATCGGAGGCTTACTTAGTAGAACATATTTAATTGCCAAAACGATCATAGATGAATTCATAATTTAAAAAATAAATAATTTGGAGCGTACCACGTATGGTTTGCTGGGTACTGCACATTGGGACAAACAAAGTGTTTGTGGAGAAATCAATTCTTAGCCTACAATTTTCAAAATTATTGAGAAAGGTCTTAATGAAAGTACAAGAACTATCTGGCAATAACTTTAGTTTGTGAGAATACTTTAAAAAAAAGTTATTATATAAAAACCATATTTTTGGACTATTTTTTCCCGAATGGCCTCCATTTTTTCCCAGAATCAACTAAAAATGTCGTTCCGATAACTCCTTGCGATGATTCTTCGGAAACTAACACCAATTGGTTATTATTTTTTGAAAATTTCAAAACAAATGAATGGTTTGACTATTTTTCAATACATATGCTCCTTCTTTTCAAGGAATTAAGTACAAATATCTTCACAATGGCCCTTCGAAATTAAACTTCAAAATTTTATAACAATTGATTATTATTTAAACAATTTTTATCAAAAAATTCACTGTTAGGCAATTTTTCAATGAATAGGTTCAATCATTTTTACGGAATGAACTTAAAATGTCTTTTCGATGAAACCTTGCTATGATAACTTACAAACTGACAACAATTGTTTATTATTCGAACCATTTTTATAAAAAAATGTACAGTTTGACTATTTATGAATAAAAAGGCTCTATTTTTTGTTTACGAAATCAACTACAAATATCCTTCCAATGACTCTTTGCTTTGATCCATTGCATTTGGAAAAAAAGGTAAAAGTTTCAACATTTGTTCATAAAAACTGTTTAAATAATTATAACTGTGTTCAATTTTCTATGTATCATGACGTGTATCATCGGAAAGGCATTGTAACTTGATTCCGCGAAAAAATTAGGCCTATTTATTGCAAAATAGTCAAACTATACATTTGTTTATGAGAATCGTTTAAGTAATTATCAATTGGTGTTAATTTCAAAATCAAAAATAGTCAAACTGTAAATTTGTTTATAATCTCTATAATCTAATATATATCTAATATATATAATTTGAAAAAAGAGTCGTTACAAATTTTAAATTTGATGAAATGATTTGGAATTTTTGCAAATCGGCACAAAAAACTTGGAAAATCGAATTCTAATTTTCTGTAAGATTTACTCGTGTTGAGTATCTACTCTTGTTGAATTTAAATAAAAAATATTTAATTTATTAAAGAAATATGACTGTGCAAAGACCTCGCGTGTGGAAATTAGTAGTGGTAGCATTTCAGATTAAGTGTTTAATTTTGTAGAAGCGCAACCGCCCCTAAACTTAACATATGTCATTGATAACATTTTGTATAATTTCTGGAATTGAGAGAAATAAATTCAATAATTTGAATATGGAATAATATAAAAGACATATGCTTTTTGCACCTTTGTTAATAGAAATTATAATTTCTAAAACTTTCACAAAAAACCTTAGTAGTTCTTCTTAGTTGGACTGGGGTCTCTTAATATTATTAAAAACATATGACCACTGAATTATATATTAGATAGGAGGATTTATGTTTGTTTTTTTAATGATAAGCATTTTTTTTTGAACAAAAATATTCCCAGGAAATAACTCTTAACAGTTTCGTTTAAAAAGCAAAAACTATCATTGTCAGAGAAATTAAATATAGCCTAAATTTTTAATCCAACTAAGCTAAAAAGCTTAGAAAAATATAATTAGAAATTAATTTAATTTCTCTAAAATATAACAAGCGGATATAATAAAATTATTAAGTCAAAGCCCAAAAAACTGTCGAAAGTAGGAGTTGAAAAATACTGTCGAATCTACAGTATAAAAAGGGGTTTCCTATAATAAATTTAAATTTAAAATTTAAAGCTTTTTCGGGTTTCAATCGTGTGCGAAACTATGAAACGTGTCGACGTTTCGTGAACATTGGAGTTCACTTCTTCAGGGCTGACCTGAAACTGAAGTTTCAGGTTATGTTGTTCTTATATATGTATTCTCTACGATGCCTGTGATTGGCCAGAGCGCCCCATGGTGGGGACTGGTCGAATTTTCTTGGCCAATCAAGTCCTTTTTTTAACCCGGGAGGACGGAAAGCCAAATCGGATTGGTATTATAACCATTGTCCCTATTGATGTCATTAGGGTTTTTTTAAATTTCGATTGCTTCTCTATGTTTTCTTGGAAAAATATTGTACGTTTTTGCGATGACGGTTGTTTTGTCAAATAAAATGCTATGTCCTGTTTCGATATGATGCCCAGCTAGTGCTAATTGCGTGAAAAGTTTTAGCCTGACTTTACTCTCATGTTCCTATATTCGTTGGCTCACCGCTCTCCCGGTTTCTCCAGTATAGACTTTGCCACAAGCACAAGCGGTTTTATATACTCCCGGATCACTGAGAGGTGCCTGTTTATCTTGAGGATTGTTTAGAAGTTGTCCTATTTTCGCAGGTGGTTTAAATATGGTTTGGATGTTGTGTTTATTGAGAATTCTTCCTATTTTTTCTGTGATACCTTGAATGTAGGGTAGGATGGTGGTTTTTTCTTTAGTATGTTGTATTGACTTGTTTTTTTGAGTGTATTTTCTTATTGCTTTATCAATTTGTTTGTTTGTGTAGTGGTTTTGTATTAGGATTTGTTTGACATTTTGTAGTTTCTTTTGTAAGTTATCTTTATCTGTTATGGAGACAGCTCTGTATACAAGGGAGTCGATGACCGATTGCTTTTGAGCTGTGTGGTGGTGGGAGGAGGCATGTAGGTATCTGTTTGCATGGGTAGGTTTTCGGTAAACTTAATGTCCTAATGTGTTATCACATCTTTTGTAAACTAGTACGTTAAAAAAGGCAATTTTCCGGTTTGTTTAATTTCCATGGTGAACTGGATATTAGGGTGTAATTGATTGACGAAAACGAAGAACTTGTGTAGTTCATCTAGTCCATGTCTCCAGATGACAAAAGTGTCGTCAACGTAACGACGCCAAAATTCCGGTTTAAGCTGGGATTTGTTAAAGATTTTAGTTTCTAGATTTTCTATAAAGATGTTGGTTATTACAGGTGAGATTGGAGATCCCATTGCTGCTCCTGAGGTTTGTTCGTAGAATTGGTTATTGAAAGAGAAGTAGGTATCAGTGAGACAATGTTCTATGAAAGGTGTGAGATTGGAGGCTAAGTTTTCAAAGGATTTTATAATATCGATTGTATCAGAGATTGGTACTTTCGTAAAGAGAGATGGGGGTTGAATTTCAATCTTTTGTATCTTTCTGATGAAGTCAAAAGAATTTTGGACGTGTGTGATAGAGTTTCCTGTGAAAGGATTCAGTTTTTTGGCGAAAAAGCGTGCTAAGTTGTAAGTTGGTGAGTTTATTTTAGAAGGGTTTTTGGTTTGCTGACTATTGTTTTTGTGTGGTATTTTTTAAGTTGTTTTATATATATCGTCAGTTAGAAGGTCCAGGATTTAGTTGTCATAGTCTTCTTCATTCATTATTACTGTTGTGTTGCCTTTGTATGCGGGTAATATTATGATTTCTTCATTCTGATTGAGTTCTTTAATTGCAATCAAGTCTTTTTTTTAAACTTGATTGGCCAATCAAATTCGACCAGTCCCACCATAGGGCGCTCTGGCCGATCACAGGAATCGTAGAGAATACATATATAAGAACAACATAACTTGAAACTTCCGTTTCAGGTCAGCCCTGAAGAAGTGAACTGCAATGTTCACGAAACGTCGGCAAGATTCATAGCTTCGCACACGATTGAAACCAGAAATAGATTTAAATTTAAATGTATTATAATAAATCATCGTGAAAGCATTAAATATATTATTAAGGGTTTTCTTATTAGACAAAGTTGAGCAAACTTTCGATACGCATTAAAAAAGACAAAAACTTGTTTCCTTTGTAACGTTTCTATTGCACGGAAAGAATATCAGCTATTAATATCACTTTGAGGGGCACTTAAATGACTTCACTATTCTTCTGAAACTCTTTAAGCTTGACTAATTTAACTATCTAATGCGACTTACCTTATGAATTTGAACTCATATTTAAACCGAACAAGTTGCACTTGCACTCGTTAGCACAAGAATCAATGGGTTGCCAAGGTCGATGATTATGTCTGACTTTCATTTTTACTAGTATAAAATTTTTTCCGGCAGACACAGCCAGATCGGCGGCGTTTAAAGTTCGGCAGGAACCACAGAAAATGCCGCGTCTTGATTGGCCCGTGTCGTGACGACAAGGGGCCAATCAGGTCGACGGTGTTGATTAACACTGCCACAAGAGCAGAAGTCAGTTTATTTTTTGTCGGCGGAAAAACGAATAAAGCCATGCGCTACGAGCAAAAACGAGTTAAATCTTTAACTTGTTTTTGCTCGTAGCGCGCTGGTTCATATGATTGCATGGTCAAGGTCAATTCGAGAAAAATTAATAAAAATTGCATGCCTCGAAATTTGAACCGGCGATCCCTCGTGTATCAGTCCACAGTGTCCCCACTGAGCTACGGGACAATTTACACCGTATTTGTACTTATAGAAAAATTCAAAATTGAAATACCGTCTTTTCGAATTTACACGCATTGACTGAATCTGATTATTGAAATTCATATGCAAAATACTTTTTCAGTGAGAGTGGAGGGGATGAAAACAATGTTTAAATTGGAGTTTTTACATTTTTTAAATTTATTTGCATTCTATAATGTTCCGAGAACGTTATCTGGTTGTCCTTTATGTTAAATTGTTGTTCAATTATTGTTCCAACGAATTATAAATATTATAAACGATATAATTGTTTGAATAATGATTTGTCTGCATTATTTAAAAAACTCCTAGAGATATCAGTGAGACTTATCCAACGATACCCTTAGATTTCTTCTGGGACTATTAGTTTATTCTAGTCATATGTTGAAAAATGAAAAAAAATTTCAAACACATTTTTTCATATAAACTATGGATCAGGTGCAAAAATGTTCAAAAGAAATTTTATGCGCCTTATCACAATCTAATTATTTCTGGAGACGTACCTGCAAAATCTCCATAAACAATGCATAAAAATCCATTATTATAATATGCTTTTTTTGCCTTTATTGAAAAAACTATGGTATGGTAAACTTTCAGATTATGATGTTTTTTTTTACTTTTTAGTGACTTTAATCGCTTGCTCTTTTCTCTTTCTGAAATATCTGCCATTATGTGATCGTCAGCATACAATCTAATAGCATGATCTAGTACTTGATTCTCATTTACATATCTTGTATGTATACCATTAAGCCATTTCCCTTTCGGGGTAGGCGTGACACTACCCGATTCGGGTAGTGTTTCTAAGTTGATAACTTGTAGTAAATAACTACAAGTGGGGGTTCACCACACCCACGATGTGCCAACAGCACTCAGTTTTCTCGAATGGTCACCCATCCAAGTGCTAACCGCGCCCAACGCTGCTTAACTTCAGTGATCTGACGAGAACTGGTTTTTTCAGCGTGGTATGGCTGTTGGCATATCTTGATTTAATTAAATCAACATCTTCCATTGTCATACCTTCATTAGCTAAATTATTTAATGCTGTAATTAATTTGACTTCGTTCTTCTGTCTCATTACCTCGGTTAATTCATAAAACTCAAATTTATCCCATAAACATGGGTGTGCTAATGCACTCAAGCATGAAATTTTTGGATTTTCAAATACTGGCACATCCATAACTGGTGGCAGTCTATGGAGGTCTCCTACTCTTTTGAAGCTGATCGCTTTTCATATTTGGTTATGTAATCTTCCTTTAATGCATCTTCTGAATTGGAGTTCAACGATTTTAACTCGACTTCTGACTTCAGATTGCGAACCCGCTCATTCTTGGGATTGATATTTATGAAGACGACTTTCCTGCTGGTTTTAGCTAATATTAAGGAAAGAATGTGATATGCAGCCTCTTGTGTTCAAATCAGATCACCATTCAAAAAAGCGTTGACAAATATCGTTAATTTTTCTTTGATTCTAGCGTTCCCATTATTAAACTCTTCTAACGTTTGACGACATAATTTTGACGAGCCACTATCTACTTTACTTAACATTTAACAATGTATGATGCGCATCTGTACGGGTTCAGAATGAACTGAATGTCCATATTAGCCTTAAACAAATTAGGGAGGTATAAATTATAACAATTTATCGCTACGTCTGTGCTCATTCTCTGCAAAAAGATTCTAGTTCTTTTTATCGAATTTTGAATTGCTAGTATATACTCGCCTTCTGTTAAACTTATTCGCTATAAAATATCATCAAATTCTACTAACACTCTTGACTTTTTGTAATAATAATGCATTTATTTTCTAATTTATTTGAATATATTTTTGGCTATTGTCATTGTTTTATCATCTACACCTTCTTCAGGATCTAGTATCATTGTTCGAGGTATAACTGGAATTGGATAATTGAATCTGCATTCAATTTTTTTTACCTTTATTACACGTGTGAGTATGCTTGTGCCGCTGCACAGCCATAAAAGGATTATCCTCAATATACTCATAATTGATGAATTTATTGATAAATTCCATGCATTTTTGGCTCTTTTCAAAATCGTTGCTATCAAAATCAGGGGCATTTCTAAGCCAAAGAAGACAATGTTATCAGAGGCGTTATCGTGCGGCCTGAGATATCACACTCTTAATTTATAAATTCAATACGTATTCGAACCAAGAACTATGATCACTGATTTGTATCACTATTTATTTAATACTTGTCATCATCTAATTATTTTGAAAAAAGGGTCGGTTTAGTAAAAAGAAGATAACCGTGAGGCCGCCATTTCTATTAAACAAATCAGCAAATCGACATAAACTTTATTCAAATGCAAAAATGAAGCAAAAATGAGAAAGCTTTACAGAGAAATTTCGGCACTTAACCTACAAGATTCTCTAGCGTTAAAATTACTGGTTGCTCAATAATGCCAGGAGCATCTATATCACAGAGTGGACGAACAACCGAAACACAAAACAATGAGAGAAAATTAATAATTAAACGTCAATCGAAGGAGAAACGGACACAGAGAGAAGGTCCGACCAGCGACTGACCGTAAGCATAGTCGAGCTATACCGACTAATCGCTGGTGGAGCCCCCCACCCCCCTCTGGTGGGCGTTCCTTCGACCCTGCTCGTGGGCCACTCTTTCATGGGCCTTGATGAGATCAGGCTCAACTCTCAGGTGCTGACCTGGACATTGCTTCTTCTCCCCCTTGAGCACCCGGTCCGATTTCTCCAACTCTCCGCATCGTGGACACGTTAGTATCGTGTTGCCCCTTTCGCCGCAACGATAACACAGCAACACGGGGTTTAGATCTGGGCACTGCCCACGCAGGTGTCACCTTCTCTAGCACCTACAGCAAACTGCCTCGAAAGGAAAGTTGACTGAGACCGGTCTCGGAGATCCCGCCCTCAGCCATCCCTTCCTGTCAGCATAGTATGGTCCCACATACGGCCTGCCATCGGCCGTAATAAGTGCCGTCTGTTTTGGTGTCTAAGTTTGGTCTGAAATTGGTGTAGGAAGCTGTAGGGGAAAAAATACAGGGCGTTTTTAATCCGGTCATGGACCCGTTTACAAGGTGTGAATAGGTATCCCGGTCGTTCGCGTTAATTTCGAGTTTTGCTTTTAATTATTTTGCGAGTGATGTTCCAGTTCCTCGCCAACGTAGGGTTTAAGATGTCTAACATGTTCTTTATCGCCGTTTCTCTCATCAATAGAGACCAAACTAAAAACTACTGGGGTCAAACGGCGTTTAATCTTAAATGAGCCTATATATTTCGGAAACAACTTAACGGCCACATCGTCAATCTTCCTAGACAATTTCCTGTTGGGCTTTGAGACGATATCTCCCACTCGGAATGTCCTAACACCCTTGTTCTTGTTATAATATTTCGCCTGAGTTGTGTAAGCGCGGTCGAGATTTCGACAGACCAAATCTCTTAGGTGGTCTAGTCTTTTCACTCTCTCCAGCCATTCCGTCGGGTTTGGTTCGCGAAGCTGCGTGCCTACTTCTAGCTGACGACGGAGTAATCGGTAGGGCTATGGGTTCCTACCAAAGTTTATGAAGGCCGGTGATACTTTAAGGGATCCATGGACCGCTACGTTAAACGCGAAACGGAACTCATGCAAATGTGCGTCCCACTCCCTATGGTTGTCCCGTAAGAACGAGACAATCATTGTCTTGAAGACCCTATCGACTCGTTCGGTGGAGTTCGCCTGAGCATGATAAACTGGGTTTGTGGTGTGTACTATTCCTACGCTTTTACACATTTGTTCCATAGCTCATTCAAAAATTCTGTGCTGTTATCGGTATAGACCACCTGTGCAGCACCCCAACGTGACACTATCAGGTCGATGAAAGTCCTTGGGATTGTGGGCCCGTTAGCTGTACGGATCAGAATACAATCTACCCATTTCGTGAAAAGGTCGTGGAACACTACAACGTACTAGTAGCCTGCTTTACTGGCCATGAAAGGGCCCATGACATCCCCCGTAACGACTGTCGACGGTTGCTCAACCACGCGCTGACTCATCAAGCCGGCCGGGCCGGTCTGTTTAACTTTACACTTCTGGCAAGGGCCACGACGTCGGAAGAATTTTACGGTGTCGTGATAAATCCCCGGCCAGTAATACCTTAAAGCGTCAGGGACCAAGGGATCTGTTAGGGGATCGGGGCGATGTTTATATAACCGACGGTCTTCTATTTTTTAATCCGGAAAGATTCTTTGCCTTTCCTGGACGGCTTCCACGCGTCTTGCATACCACGAGTCCGTTGCCTCTGAGATGTTTGCTACTAGGACCTCTTCGTCATCCTCAGCTAGCCTAGACGGTGCATCTGGGACGTGGTGTAAAGCGCCCTTCCAATGGATAATCTCCATGTCATAGCCTTGGAGCTCTAGGACCCATCGTGCGAGTCTTCCCGTAGGGTTCCGCAGGTTGTTCAGCCAATGGAGACTGCTATGGTCGGTTATGACCTTGAATTGGAACTCTTCGAGGTACTCCCTAAATTTTTGAATCCCCAACACGACCGCAAGGCACTCCCGCTCGGTAACAGTGTAGTTCCTCTCGGCCGCTGTCAGGGTCCTACTGGCGAAAGCTATCACCCGTTCCTCGTCTCCCAGTCTCTGGTTCAGAAAGACGACGAGTCTGGTAGCGCTTGCATCGGTCTGCAGATTGAAGGGGTTCTTGTCTTTACACATAGGGTAGGCCAATATTGGTGGTTTAGTTAAGGTGCGTTTCAAATATTCAACCAACTCATCCTGTTCCTCGCCCCAGTGCCACTTCACGTTTGTCCTGAATAACCGAGTCAAAGGTTCCGCTACCGTCAACTTTGTCAGGGTCTACCTTAAGGCCGTCCTTATTGACGACAAATCCGAGATATTTTACTTCTGAGCAGCAAACTTCGCTCTTATCCGAATTTATCGTCAACCCTGCTTCAGTCACCCGATCGAGAACTTTTCCTAACCAATATACGTGTTCATCAAAAGTCTATGTCACCACTATAATGTCGTCTAAGTAGCTAAAGACATCAGGTCTCATTTCAAGGGTTATAACCCTATCTATGAGTCGCTGAAAGGCTGCAGGGGCCCCCGCAACCCCAAATGGCATTCTTTTGAACTCAAATAGTCCCCTACCCGGAACAGTAAACGCTGTGTACGCTTGACTTTCCTTTTCTAAAGGGATTTGATTAAACGCGGCACTCAAATCTAGCTTCGAAATATACTCTGCCGCTTTTAATTGTCGTAGTATGTCCGTCATGTAAGGCAGGGGTAAGCGTTCTTTTTCGAGGTTGCCTTTAACTTCCGGAAATCTAGGCAAAGTCTATATTTGCCGCCAGGTGTACGAGCCATTACTATAGGTGCTGACCACTCGCTGTATGATTCCGCAATAATTCCTTCAGCGAGTAACACGTCCACCTCTTTGGTACATGCTATCCTGGACTTTAGCGGACACTATCCGTTTCCTCTACTTCATGAGAGCGGGCCCTGTACGTCAATCGAGTGGGTAGTGAGGTGGGTTGCCCCTAAAGGGCCCTACGACTTCGAAGGCAACTTTATTTTCAAGATTTCTTTGAAAGTCTTCTCCTCCACTTCTAGTAGGACAACCACACCACTACAGCCGTGCTCTTCTACTAGCCACTGTTTTAGGGGATAGGGTCTCCCGTCAGTATCCGGCATGAATACTTTACACGATTTAGCGATATAAAACATGTCAATTTTCCATGACCTTCTAGACCCAATATTAATTCTGTGTCAAGGTTATTTGCAACTCTAACTTCGCAGGTTCGCGTGACCCCCTCGAAGGTTATAGGCAGATTGGCCTTTCTGATAATCATGTCGGCCGAATCGTTTGCCATGATCATGCGAGTTTTCTTATTACAATCTAATTTTCCACCGCAAGCTTTCATTACCTTGTCCCAAGCTGACTTTCGTAATACGACGCGAGAGAATCCGTTATCAATCAGTGCGTCTAGTGGAACTGAGTCTATAGTAACCCGTACGTGGATTCTCTTGGCTACTTCTGACGTTTCCACTATACCGCTAATCAGGTCTGCTTCCGGTATACTTTTCGCTATAGACGTAATTTTCTCTAAGTCATCGGCTATAGGGTTAACTGTTTTTGGTCTACTTTTAGGCACGTGATTGGGGGTTTCTGATTCGGGATCTCTGTGGACCTGAGCTTCTACTACTATTTTCTTTGGCCCTAGGTCTAAGGAACCCTCTCCAACCTCAATTGTGTCTACCGAACAGATACTTTGGCATTCTAGAAGGTTCAACATTCCGAGTTCCGGCAGCATGTCCACCCCGTTAAAGCTCTCCTTATCTATTGTCGCCTGTATAGTGTTCGCATTTCCGAAGCATAAGTCCGCCGTAAGTTTGATTGGTTCTAGTTTGTCAGCTCGGGTCTGCGACGAAGTTAAAATGGGTGTTCGAGTTTCGAGATTTTCCCCCCTTTTCCCTAAAAACCACGTGTCGGTATTAGAGTTCGAATTTCGAATGTGAAGGCCTTCTGACTATCATTCGAATTTCCATTGACGGTCTCTAATATCTCAGCAGTAGTGGAAACCGCTTTCACTTCTCCGTTGTCCTATTTCCCGAACACCTAGGGCAGCCTTTAAAGGTGTAGCCCTCCGTTTTGCATTTATAGCAAATCCGTTTCCACATAGTAGCGCAACCCTGTCGGCAATGACCCTTTTGGTTGCAATTACGGCAAATTACTTCAATCGGGTCCCAGGTAGAAATGGTAGGACCTGTGTTCTCCACAGGAGTGTTAACACACTGTTGACCCCCCCCCCCCCACCCCTTGCTTAGGACCTTCCGACGGGGTCGATTGAGGACCGATGCCCTTGGCGTTTCCGGTCTTTTGTTTAGGGTTCGGCTTTTTATTGTTGGATTTATTTGGTTCGGTGGTCGCTAAGGCTGCTATTCCGTCTTCAGTTTCTTTTAGGGCTGCGGTGTGGTTCTTTTTGGACGATTTTCCGTCTGATTTCAGTCGGTAAGCAAATTCTTGTGGGAATGAGCTTCCAGGAGGTGGTGGGGGTTTATATTCTTTCATATATACGGTTCATTCTTTCTCCCACCTTTTTCCCAATTGCGACAATTCCCGGAAAGAACGAAAGTACGACCGACGGATAACTTTATGGTATTCTGGCCGCAATCCTCTGTGAACCCAGTCGAGTTGCTCGACTATTGGGATTTCATTGTCGAGTTTTGCGATCAGAGTTTGGATATTTGTTAAGTATTCGTTAATATTGTCATCCTTGCCTTGTGTCCTTGTTTGGATTTGCTCCTTTACGCGTCTTTCGAAATCAGCATCGCCAAAGTGAAAACGAAATTCTTTTTCGAATTTACGTCAATCGTAAAATTCTTGTTCGTGGTTTCTGAATCACTTTTGCTCCATTCCGTCCAACAATACTGGCATTGCTGTAAGCAGTTCATCCTCCGTTACTTGCATCAACTTGCTACAGTCTACTACTTTGGTCAGGAAGCTATCGCGACTAAGTTTGTTGCTACAGTCGAACAATATTTTCCAACTAAAAATAATTTCATCTAAGTCCATGTTACTCTGTCTACGCCTAGTAGATGAACTGGTGCTAAGGTTTCTGTCCCTTTCGGCGGAGCTTTTGCTTATTGAATAATTTGTTTTGTTCATAAATGGGCTTCTTTTCTCTTCTAGGTCGGATTCTATTTCCCGTAGTAGACTATCTTCATCCCCTTTATTTCGTTTTAGACAAGGTGGAGGTTGGTTCGTACTTTGTTGGGTGTACGTAGAATACCGTCCAAAAGTTTGATCTCTTTTATAGTTTTGGGGTTCATTATCCAGATCCGTATCGGTATTCGACCCGAATTTAGAATTGTGGCTCATCCTTTGCCTATAAATTGGTTGTAAACGGTTCGAAACTTCGCTAATTGCCCGCAAATTTAACACCGTGCACGATTCCTGTCCGAAATTGGGCAAGCCTTTATTCGGTGGATCCGTGAATTTATATTTGGTATCCGGTTTTAGATATTGTGACGGTGCATTTGGTCAATTGGGGATTGTGAACGGTGTAGGAATCTCAAAGAAATTTGCATAATTAAAAGAAAGATTCGAGGCTTCAATTCCAGGCGCGAATGCCGAAGGTCTGATTCTCGGAGTCGAGATTGCTCTAGCGGAGGTCGTAGTGGAGATTGTTGTTGTTAGGGTGGTTTGTTCTATCAGATTGGCAGAGGATGTCACATTAGGATTTGTCAATATTGTTCCTACCATCAGTGTGACTGGGTTGCCTATTTTCATCGTCGGTTTCTACGTCTGTTACGACAGATGTGACGGATATTACGTCGGACTCGCGTGACGACCACCCTTTAAGTAGCTTATATCCCTTACGCAATTTTTCCTTTTAATTACTAATCTCTCACAATAAAGCCCGTATGACCATTCAGCATGCCAAAATACAAAATTCATACCTGCTGAGTTATCGCCAGCTCTTAAAAATCTTAAGTATTTGGTAAAAAAGTTGTCCGGCACTTCGTCATCAGAACAAGAGGACATTTTTGCAGCGACGGCAGAACGAGAGTGACAGGTTAAGATGTCTACCGAAGTACATGAGGGTCGAAATTCAAGGGTCGAAGTCATTGTTCAACAAATGTCGTTGTTGATATCACGTGGGCAGGTATCGTTCGCAGACTCCTTAATATTCGGGAGTGCACCCTGGTTTATAGTTGTGATTAACTAATTTAGGCCTTCGCAGTACAGGTGGCCGATTCAAATTACATACAACAATAGCGAGTACGTAATGACACCGTTTGGGTGGCACTCCGGTGAGAGTAATTACTTAGAGAAAGACTTTACTCTCTCGTTACGGGGTCGGGGCCCCATGCCCGCTTGCGACTCTGCTGAACGGTGGTCTCGGTCGTCCGTACGGTGGCGGCTTCTGGTTTCAGCAGGATAAGGTTCCCGTATTTGAATTGGTAGTTTGCAGACCCGGAAGAATTTCTTCCTATCTCCAGATACAATAAGGTTTTCGTCGGTAAATAGGGCTCCAGAGGGAAGTATGAAAAGATAAGGCTTGGAGGAATACGTAAAAGTGTTAACAGTAATTGCCATGAGTGATTCCTGGTGGTGTTTTCGAAGATGACCCTTGCTCTGTTGTCTCACGCGGATTATTTCAAAGGTTTCCGATTTACTCGAGCCAAATTTTAAGTGACGTGGTAATTTTTACCACGTTACAGTGTGCGTGAGGAGATCCTCTAAATTGGACTTCAATTCTGAAGTAATGGTCCACAACAGAATACTCTTGCAGTGGACGAATGAAATCAGTTTTTGTATCATCATCGAGATATAATGCTTTTTCTAAGGTGAATCGTTTGTTACTAAGAACGTACGCTAACATCTGCATTATTTCTGGCCACTATTTTCCGCAGCTGATTAAGTAAAACAGGGTTCACTTTCAAATTTGTAGCACCATGGATAATATTTTCTTTTCCTCACCTTCTAAATATGCGGGCGACAAACGAATTTGTTTTAATACTTTATATCCTACATCATTTCTAATCGAGCCATCAATAAATCCTTTGCTAAGAACTTTTGCTGCTTGTAACGTGTAGGTTTATTCTACCATTTATAAAAGCAAATGTTACCCACGTTACGAATTGATGTAGAAACTCTCATAATTATATACGTTCGCACAAAGCAGAGGGAACGAAGACCCGTTCCGATAGTATAGAGTGGGGACTGCCAGTCAATCATGGCATAGCGCGCTCGGCCAGCAGTTGGTCGGTAGGGTTTCTGCTCCTGAGGAGAGAAGTCTTAGGTATACCATTATCAGGTTTTGTGAGTTAAGCTTAATTACCATGAACAGGAGCTATCACAAATAAGTGGTGTGACAGTTTTTGATTAGGAACGAGCAAAGAGGTAACGTGCTTTTCTCGTTACCTTTGATTCATTTTAATTCATTTCAAATTTAATAAAATTCCTTTTTCTTCACTTGGTTTTTTAATTTGAATTTTCTTGTTCTGAATTCGGAAAAGATGCAAAGCATTCCTTGCGGTTGTTTTGGTGATTCATTCGATCGTTAGCATCCCTTCCCAATTCGAGAAACTGTTTGAATTGGTAATTGTCTTTCGTTCCTCTAGACAGATTTGTTTCTCCCAGGCCTCGTAAGGCGGTTGCGGATGACGATATTTTCTTTTGAAAATTCTATCCTAACTTTAATCCCATGTTACACTGTTGTTTCTGGGGAGTTGTTTCGGTTACTCCCTGGCCTCAAGAGTCAGTTTGCTCAAATAATTAGAGTTTTTACAATTTTGAAATAATACAAAGGTAACATTCGAAGTAAAATAAAAAATAAATAAAGCCAAGTGCTCACCGGAAAATGATTTATGAAATATCTTACAATATTTAAAAGATCTTGTTTAATTTCAAATTTTTCAAAAATGGTTAGTAGCATTGATTGTCTGGCTCACAATCAATGAATGCCAGACTGAGATTGGCCAGAGAATCAAATAAATTTGTCTTCTCGTTGCAAAATTCATAAATAATAAAAAAATGACCAAAGATGTTACACCTTACACAAACAAAAGTTCATGTAAATCATAAATTATGGAAAGTGGAATAGGATTCTGAAATTTCTTCTTGCTTTTGTTTTAGAATTGAAGTTAGTTAGTTTCAATAGCTGCGCACACATTTCGTGAGTCAAATAATTTTGGTTCAAGAATATATATTTTATCTTAATTTTAAAATCAAAAGAGTTCAGTGATTCCACCTTCGGGAAACCCGAACATGACTTAATATATTATATTTCAGTATATTATCGCCTTAAAACAATATATGGAAATAATAAATGGGACTTACTTTATATTATTGTAAAAATAATTTAGTAAAACAATCACGAAATGTAACATGCTCTTAAGTAATTATTTTAAGTTGTCACAAATATGCATGAACCTGAGCAGACAGATTGCTACGCATTTTTTTCCAAATATAAGACATATTTAGTTTCACATGCTCTTCTATCACTTCGTCTACATTCGGATTTGATTCGCGCTGTGTCCGATACATCTGCTGTATGATTATATCCTCTGAAAATTTTAGGATGACCCAATGCACCTGAATGAGATGTTGTCCAAGGAACTGGTTTTTTTTATCTTGTCCAGACGCTATAATTTAATCACCTTTCGCAGATTCTGCATTCCTATCTAAAAGTAAAACTTTATTGACAATATCCTTTTCAATATCACTACCATCATTGTCAGTTTCGTAATCAACTGGGTAACTTATTTTACCGTGCCTATCGTCTAAAATTTTGATTTTACAATCATTAACGCTATCTGTCTCATCCTTGCCATCGTCTTCTATTATAAAATGAAGCTAAACATCATAATTCTCTTTATACAGATTGAAAAAGGATTGATCCACTTGAATTCCATATTTTTGATAGAGACGTGTGAGTAATAAATGATTTAATGCTTCGCAAATAGCAGCTGGTCTTACAATTTCATATATGTAATCAGACTTACGTGAAAGATTTTTTAAAAATATTACCTGTACAATACCCATTTAAATATACCCATTACAAAGTTAAATGGGTTTTGAAGGCTAAAAAAAGGATATTATCTCTCATTTTTCTTTTAATATAATGAAAGATTTTCTTTATTGAAACTGTTAAGTATATAAGATAACTACATTGGAACAATATTTTCCAAAATTTTCATTAACACATTTTGAAAATTCATCTGTTGGGACCTGATTTTCGAAGACCCCTTGGAAAGAAGTATCCTTGCGGTGGTCAGGATAACTCAAGATAGCTTTATCGGACATTAAAAAACAAAGTATTTCCTGTTAGCAGGTGAATATAGCTCGTGCTTGAACATAAGATTTAGAAAAAAATCGAAATTTGAATTTTTGGAAGAGTTGTATACAAAGGAGTACAATTTTCGATAAAATTTACACCACGTATTGCCTTGCAAAATAAGTTGTGATCGAAGAAAAAACCCTGCGTGCAAGCACTAGTCAATCCTATCTAGAGGAAATGTGCCAAATTCCAATTAAATCGGTGCATTGGTTTTTGGGAAAAAGTGTCCACCGACTTTAAAAATAGAGTTTTGAGAAACAGACGCGCCAACGGTAATCAGTCTGGTTTGCGACGCGACGCATGCGGGGTGCGAGGGGATACAGGAATTGGGAACACTGCATAAAACTATAGTATTAAAAAAAGTAACCCTTAGAAATCGAGAGAATCGAGGGAGAAATACAAGCAAACAATAGGTAACCAGGTGCCTCGATATACTTCCGACCCTCCCCGCCGGCCGAATCTAATGACACGAATTTCCAAAGGCTCTATCTCCTAGAGTTTTATTCCGATTGACTCGAAAGTTTGGGAAAATGTTCTTGACATGTTGCTCTATCAGATGAAAAAATATAAAAACATCGATTTTTTGACATTTCAAAACCCATGTAACCCCTTAATGTGTACGGTTTTAAAGCTCAAATTTGTTTAAATGCTGGTAATCGCGATACTGCGACGGATTCTGAATCTAACAAACTTTTTACGCATGCCGGTACGTAAGTAAATTTCAAACCATTACTAGTCGCCAATTTAGGTATCTCTCCGGCCTTAATGTTTCTATCGCATGTCCTACATAGTTTTGAAGTATTTTTGTCACTAAATTTTTTTTGTACGAAAACATCATCTGGAACTTTAGAATTACTATTTGTGGTTGCTCTATTTACTAAAGAATGACTAAAACACAAAGTTTCACAACAAGCATAAACATTACTTGGTGTATCTTTCGCATTTTTATATTTTTCTTTATCCTCTTCTCTAAATTCCAAATCTTCCCTTTCTTTCTTTTTCGTACCTTTTTGTTCTCTCTGTTCTTTTTCCTTAAAATCTGGATTTTGTCGTTTTCTTCTTTTAGATTTTTCTGCAGCTCCATTTCTTTAGCTTTATATTCTTTGTTTTCTCTCTTCTTTGATATGTATTCCTTTACTCTCTCTTTCTCGTTTGCTTTATATTCTTCGTTTTCGCTCACTTTTGCTTTTGTTTCTTTTCCTTGCTTCTTTTCTTTATCTTTATGTTCTTCACCTTCCCTCTTTCTGCTATGTATTTCTTTAATTTCTATTTTTCAGTTGCTTTATATTCTTCGTCTTCTTTATTTTTTGCTATGTATTCTTTTAGTTCCTCTTTTTCTTTAGCTTTATATTCTTCGTCTTCTCTCTTCCTTCTCTTCTTTCTCTTGGATTGTCTTTGTTGATACAATTCCTCGTCTTTAAATGATTCATTTTCTCTCTTTTGGTTTTTATATATACTTTGCTATTCTTGTTCTAGTTCATTGAATTTATCATTATTTCGCTTTTCTTGCATCAAATCTTCTTTATCCTAATTTCTCTGTCTCGTTGTATTTTTCTTCAATTTTGGCATTTTTGAAAGCTGTTTTTGTTAAGTATTGATTTGAAGCACCAGCCACTCCTGAATATTGTTTATTCTCTTTAAATTAAGTCTGAATTAAATAACATCAATATCTGAGAAGGAAATTACTTGCCAAATTGTTAAAAGGAGACTATATTAAATTAAGTCTAGTTCTAACGGAAAGTATTGATTTGTTACTTGAGTCTCCAAGTCAAATAAACCATTTTTCTCAAAACTTAAATTCTTTAGTGTTGATAAGGTAATCTATAATCAAATCCATTCCAAACATTCGAAGGAATTTCAGGAAAATACCAAAGTTCGATTAATTCTATTAGTTACTTTCAAAATAATTGTTTCACATATAGATCGGTACGCAAGTATCCGATCCGCAAACCGAAATTCCAAACTAGCTCGAAAAATCAAAAGAACTCTTATTCAATATTATTGGAATTCATAATCTGAAGAGTTCAATGTAATTTGAAGGAATTTAATAGAAATGAATTATTTAATGTCCAAAAACATAACTGTATTAAGAATTCTACAGAATTGAAAGAAATTCATGAAAATTGAAAATCGCTTAATTTCCTTAAAATTATACGAATTTTTTTAAGTATCATACAAAAGTTTTTAAATCTTTAGAAATTCAACCGTGAATATTAAAATTTTTTAACATCTTTTTAAAACCTTTAAATGTGCGAGTAACCTTAAAAAAATGTAAATCGTTTAAAATGCCTTAAACTTCCAGGAACTTTTTTTAAAATCATAAGAATTGAAAATTCCTTAAAATCTTTTGGAATTCTTCAAATTCACACATAAACTTAACGATATTTTGAAATCGTTCCAAATGCCATCAAATTGAGAAAAAATTAATAAAAATATCTTAAATAATCGTTTTCTTAGTTTAGTAACACGAAAAAACTATGTACAAATCAGCTAAGGGCCAATTCCGAAATAAAACAACGTTACAAAGTCTTAAACTGCAATTTTTTCAACCATATTTTGTTGAAGTGCAGAAAATATCCATTTTTATCTAGAACAAAATTGATGGATCACTCTGCTGACTGATAAGAATTTGACCGTGAGATATAACCATTGTTGAAACGGGTATACAAATAAATGAAAATAATTTTGGAGTTGGAACAAAGATCGAGTTTAGAGTTGAAAATTTGTATTCCACATTTTTGTAATCGGTACTTCTATGATTATGCTTTCTTATCTTGCGTTCTTGCTCTAAACTCTCAAATTAAATTTTCGGGTTAGAAACAGAGAAAACCATTTGGTTAAAAAAACAAAATAATTTTGTTGTTCTTCGTGCAACAACATTTTTTGTCGTTTTAAGAAACTTTTTGTTTGCATAGAAACACGTTTTCTTGAAGCAAACAAATTTTGTTGATTACAAAGAAAAAACAGTTTGTTACACGAATTTTTTTCTCAGTAGAACTAGCGCCGCGTATATCGCACAAAAGCAAGGTGCTATCTCAAAAATGTGATTGGATATTTTAGATCGTCAACGCCAAATAGAAGAGTATGGTATAGAGTTAACTTGTCACGAATTTTAAATTGTTTAAATAATTTATATCCGTTTGATCACTTTATTTTTTTCGGGTTAGTCGCAAACTGAATGTATTTTATGGAAATTGTGGGCTTTTTATTTAATGAGTTTTTTATATATCTACCCGTAAGTAGCTTCTGATTAAACTGAATTAAAATGCGTACAAATACCGTCAAATTTGAAGTCTTTTGAATAGGTTAGCAATCCCGTTTTTGAAATATGCGTTTTAATTCCTTTTAGTGAAAGTTATTGCGCCTCATTTTAATCCTGTTTAATTTGAGCGACAGTTTGAACACACTTTTATTTTTTTGAGAACAATAGAAACTAACATCAATATAATTCTATTTAATGACATGAAACGACCTCAGAATTTGCAGTCAATTTAATTCCCTCCTTGAAGTATTAATTTGTCAGCATTTTAAACCGGACCAATTCCATTTAACTGAAGTGCATCCAATGCAATTCCGAACAATACGAATATAGACGAATTTAAAATCATTTGAATACCTGATCAATCCTGTTTTTGCCGATTTTCGTCAATATAAATATGCATGGTCATTACATACGTATGACCTCGAAAAGTGAAACATATTGTCAACATTTGAGTTTTGCTGTTTTTTGAAAGACTTGAATATTTTGTGGCACTACTTTGTTTTCCAAGAATGTTCTTACATTTTTATACAAAGTAAGATTGTTCGAAGAACTGATTTGAGATTAAACATTTCAACAAAGAATCAAACTTTCGAAAAAACTAAATTGTTTCGACAAATCTAATATGTTTGAACATTAAAGAGTGTGAAAACCGAAAAAAAATTAAATCTAAAAATTCAAAGAAAAATTGGTTATCAAATTATTGAGCATTGTTTCTTTTCCGATTAACGATGATTTATGAATTATTTGTAACTTAGTAACACGTTCAAATAGTAGATTAACGAAATGCTGCCGTTTTTCCTTGTTGAATCATTGGCACGCGCCTTTGTCAATAATTTATGTTTATGATAATTTTTTTTAATTTTACGTTAAAATATCTTAATCTTTTAAATTAGAAGGAATCTGTGTTATCATCGGAGTTGGTAAATAAAAATTTTAATTCAGAATTTCAAACTCCATCTAGTCTGGAATGACGTTAAGAATTTCTGTTATTGAGGAGTTACCTTAGATCGATATGTTGATTTCCAGTTTCACAGTTGTGAAAGATTTTGACATGATCGATAGTTACCAACTCCGATGATAAAACAGATTCCTTCTAATTTAAATTATATTCAAACATGACACCTTGCTATGAAAAGCGTATATCTGAAAAAAGTATCTGCCTTCGATCTCTCTAGTAGCTTAGTGGTAAGAGCACCCGACCGGCAATCGGAAGACCTGGGTTCGTTTCCCAGCGGAGCGAAGGAGAAAGATCTTTTTTCGGGAAATAAAAATTTTAATTTTAATCTTTAATAATTTGATTTTAGTTTCAAAAACAATCATGTTAGAAAAACTGCTTATATATAAACTGTGAGTCCCAAAGTGAGTGTATAATTTCAAGGATCGAAAATTAATTCAAAGAGATTTCAAAAACTTTGTAGATATTTCAAAATATTTTGGGATATTGAATTAGATTTAATTAGAGGGATTTAAGAGTCTTCAAAAGATTTTATAGAAATCAGTAGATTTAAAGACATTTAACAGATTCTAAAGAATTCAAAGAAATGTTAAAGAAATTACAACTTTTTAAAACTATTTCTAAAGATTTTAATGAATTCAAGAGATTTTAAAAGATTTGCAAAGACTTTAGGATATTTTCAGAAACTTTAGAAAATGCAAGATAATCTAAGAAATTTCAAAATTTTTAAAGTGATCTTAAAGGATTTCAAGGTATTTTAGCAAATGTTAGAAGATTTCAAGAGATTCAACAGATTTTAAAGAATTTAAAAACGTATTTTATGTTTTAAAATTACTTGAAAATCTTGGAACTTTTAAAATTTTTTTTTTAAATTCCTTGGAATTACATCAAATCTCTTGAAATCGTTTTAATTCCTTAAAATCGCTTAAAATCTCTTAAGGATTTTCAAATTCTTTGATATTCTTCTAAAATCCTTTGAAATACATAAAAATATTTTTAAATTAAATGAAAATCTTACAAATATTTTTTTGAAATTCCTTTGATGTTCCCTAAAAATTTCTTAAAATTCATTACAACTTTTTGAAATCCTCAAAGAAGTCTCGATATCTTTGAAATCTAGCGAAATCTCTTAAATTCTTTGGAATTATTTAAAAATAATAAAAATTCTTCAGTATCATTCTAAATCCCTTAAAATATTTTAAAATGTTTTTAAATTACTTGAAAATCTTGAAACTATTTTTAATTTTGTAAATTATACACACTCGTTGCATCAGGTGGCGTTATGCATTCAAATCCAACAGAAGTGATTCACCTGACCCAGCCTGTTTACATTTGGATTTCTCCGATTTAAGATCAAGGACAACGCACGCTATGCCCGAAACCGTTCTTATAACGGGAGTTGAGTGTACCGCAAGCATTTGTTACTGTACTATACGGTAGCGAGACATGGACTTGTCAAGAGCAGGACAGGAGTAAAATTAACGTGATTGGCATGAAACCCCTTCGTACAATATGCGGAAAAAGGCTGATGGAGAAAGTCCGAAACGAGATAATCCTCAAAGAATGTGGTGCAAAAGAGACAATAGTTGACATATGGTGTGGGAAAGAAATCAGTTAAGATGGTTCAGTCATCTTGAAAGAATGAAAGATGAACGACTGACCGAAAAAGTATATAAAGGTAAAGCAAATGGCAGAATACCCAGAGGTAGACCGCCGAAAGAATGGTTAGAATCTGTGAATGAGACACTAACCCGAAGAGACATAAGAAGCCATAGAAACACGAGAGCTTGCATGAACAAATGCATGGACGTGAAGGAAGCTAGAGTAGTATGCCAGGACAGAAAAGTGTGGCGACAAATAGTTTATAAACAGAGTGACAATAGAGTGAATGATGCCTGAAACAAAGACATCGGATACTAATGGGCCCAAATGGGGAACCACACATAACAATTTTGTGAGGCTCTTCACTTGGGGTGATCGCTAGAGAGATTGATCAGCAACCTGGGTCGGAGCAGTGTTGCGGAACGAACGTGTCATTTAAATAAATAACACGAGAATTCTAGATCAATCTGAAATATCCATACCTCACACCTACATACCTTTCTACCTTATACCTATATACCCATCTACACACTACTATTTGCCACCCGAGCAAGTCACGCCTACCCCGAAAGGGAAATGACTTAATGGTATAATGGTATAATAGTAATAAAAATAACTGGAAATCTTTTAAAATTTCTATAAATTCCTTAAAAACCTAAAATCTTCTGAATTCTCTTAAAATCTTCTGAGATGTCTTGATATCTTTCAAATCTTGTGAAATCTCAATTATGTCAGCTATCCTCATCCCATTCTCTCTACAGGGTATCCCAGACTCAAGTGTCCGGACTTATATAGCTGTATAAAAATAAAAAAAATAAATCGAAAATTCCTTTGTCAAAAATCAGTTGAAGTTTTAGTTTTTGAGTTGTTAAATATTTAATCTGGACCAATCAGGAGCGCGGAATAAACAGTCGTGCGTACGCGAGCGTGAGTCTAACGCAGTGTATTGAAGCGAGCGCGGAGGTGGGGTTAGGGAGGGGAGAACAGCAGTCACGACACTACGTTGAACTCTCGTTCACGTACGCACGATTTTTTATACCGCGCTCCTGATTGGTCCAGTTTAAATATTTCATAAATAAGAATAAACTTGAAAATTCTTCAAAATTACTTTAAATCATTTAAATTTCCGAGGAAAAAGGTTTTAAATCCTTTAAAAATGCTCGTGATCCTTTGAAATTTTAGGAAGTTGATCAAAATCATAGAATGGCTTCAAATTTGTTGAAAATTCTACAAAAATCTCTAAAGTTCATTCAAATCACTTGTGATTCTTTAAATTTTCGTAAATCTTGAAAGACCTCATAAAATCATTCAAAATGTATTAAAATTCCATCAAATTTTTTTCAGATCATGAAAATATCTTTCTTTGTCTCAAAGTTATACAAAAAAAATTAAAATTCCTTAGAATCTTTTGAAATCCTATAAATTTCCTAAAAACGTCACAAAACTCTTGCAATAATTTAAAAATTCTGGGTAAACCTACAAATAACTTGAAATAATTTGAAGACTTTTGGAATACTTTAAAATTCCAGGAAATTGATTGAAAACCATAAAGTCGCTTTAAATTCTATAAAATTCCACAAGAATGTATAAATTCTTTAAAGAGTCTTTAAATCCTTCCCGAAAAAACTTTAAAATCACTTTAAATGTCTCATAATCATTCAAATTTCCGAATTAACCTAAAAATCGCTTAAAATAATTTCAAATCTCTTTAGATTTTTGAGAAAAATTGTGGAGAATTGACTGAAAACCGCAGAATCTATTTAAGTTCCTTAAAATTGCTTTACAATATTGAAGATTCTTGAAAATCTCTTCAAATACTTCAAATTCATGTATAAACTTAGAAATTGTTTAATATCGTTTAAAAGGCCTAAATGTTCCATAATAGTTTTTGAACTGCATTGAAATCTTTTTGAATCTCTTGAAATGCAAAAAACATCTTTGAAATTCCTTAAAAACTCTTGAAATCCTTCAAATTCTTGTAACAAATTAAAAATCAGTAAAAATGACTTAAAATCATCAAAATTTCCACAAAAATTTACTAGTCCCTTAAAATCGCTTAAAACTCATTCAAATTCCAGGAAATTTTTTGAAAACTACAAAATATCTTTGATTCTCTCGAAATATAAAATTCGAGAAGAATCTAGAAAATTCCTTAAATACTCTTGGAATTTTTTAAATTACCGGAAAACAGAAGAATTCCCTAAAATCATTTAAATTTTTGATAAAATTTTAAAATCATTTAAAAACTCTCACAATCACTTAAATTTCAGAACAATCTTTAAAATTCATTAAAATGACACGTAATACTTTATTAAATTTTTGTGAAAACTTGAAAAATCTTTTAGAATAACTTGAAATTCATTCAAATCCCATCAATTTTTTTCAAATCATAAAAATATCTTTCAATCTCTTGAAACTATACAACAAAGTTTGAAATTCCTTAGAACCTTTGAAAATAGTTTAAACCGGATTGACGTAAAAATCACTTAAAATCTCTTTAAATTCTCCAACATTTCAGAAATTTGATATAAAATTATAAAATCGCTCCAATTTATATAACGTAAAATTTCTTCAAATTCTTGAAAATTTCATGAAATTGTTTGCAAATTATAAAATCGCTTTAAATTCCTTGAAATTTCACAAAAATCTTTAAAATTTCTTAAAATCATTTGTAATTCTTCAAATTTCCATAAAAACTTGAGAATTTCAGCATTTTTTCAAATCACAAAAAAAATCTTTCAATCTCTTAAAACTACACAAGAAGCTTATTATAAGTGATTACTTAAATAATCAATATAATTTATGGAACTTCAAGAAGTTTCAAAACCTTATAAGAGATTCAAAGAAATAGCGGAAGTATCTGAGGACTTTCAATATATTTCACGTGATTTCCATTCAGTTTTAATCATTTTAAATAATTTGAATGTATTTTAAGTAGGTAACTGCCTTGAAAGGAACCCGAACCAAATACATGCTAAAAAGGTCCCAGTGGAATTTTCAAAGTTTTTGATATTTTTTAGTTTATACTCCTGATGAAAAAAAAGTGAAAAGGCAAAAGTTGTTCTACCAAAAAAGATCTACAAATTTGCTATAAACTCTTGTTATAGAAATATATTAAAAAAAGAAAAATTACCTTTTTGGAGAAAGACATAAGCTACAATAAAATTGTATTTCACAAAATTTTTCGCCTAAATTATATCTACAAATTTGCTCAAAACTACTTTACGCTAGGATGCGTATTTTTAGTTTAAATCGTAGAAAATAACATTAAAAATAAACAAAATAAATTTATGAACTTGAAAATTGGAACAATTTATTCTTATAACATTTTAATGTCCTTAATTAATAATTAAAATAAATAATAATAATAATAAATTAATTAAATTAGCACTTGACGCAAAAAATAAGATCTCTTTCAACAGCGAAACAGCGCCTTGAACGGCGAGTAAAGTGGATTCAGGAAAATACTATCTTTTCTACTCATCCTTCCCGTCTGTTCAATAAAACGTCACGTGCCGTTAAAAATCCGCCTAGTCGAGAAGAGATTGAAGTCTTCTGGGAACAATTGTATGGACATACTTATCAGCTAATTGAAGAAGCTTCAGATATATCACTCTTTCGTCACGTTTGCCAAAGGCAAAGGTTACGAGGTCCAGACGAAGAGTGTCCACTAATTACTGCTGAAGGAGTGAAGAAAGTTATCGCTAGAACTAAGAACTTTTCAGCGCCAGGGCCAGATAAAATCAACAACTTTTGGTGGAAGAAGTTTACTTCTACGCACCAACATCTAGCCCGTATATTTAACACTAACACCTTTGGTGCTCAAAAATCGTGTACAGAAAGCATAACATACGCTTCTACTAAGAGAACATGCTGATAAGCCCCTTCATGGTAAATTCTACGGCATTATACGTAGAGAAGAGCTCTCGATGGGTCTGTCCAACATGTTTCTCAAGTCTGCTGGATTAAAATCGGAGACTGAGGGATTTCTTTTTGCCTGTCAAGACGGCGTTATAGACACCTTAGTTTACCGCGAGCGGATAATGAATATACCTGTAGGCGATACCAACTACCGAGCGTGCAAGCAAGAGCCAGAAACACTTGGACATGTTCTCAGTGGGTGCTCAAAATATGCACGCTACGGGTACATAGAGAGACACAATCCGGCTCTACGAGTGTTATATTACCATCTTAGGCACTGCTATGGTGTTGATCTATTGCCCGTCTTGCCATATGCCCAGGGGGAACTCGAGTCCGTTGTGGAGAATGATCAGTGTAACATCTACTGGAATTTCTCATTCTCCACCACTCAACGTATCAGTGCTACGAAGCCTGATATTGTATGAAGAACAAGATCATTTACGTGATTGAATTCTCGGCACCAGCCGATGGTAATATCACGGCAAAGGAGGAAGAAAAACGGGCGAAATATCAAGTACTTCTTTTCGAGCTGAGCAGGCTCTACCAAGGCTTCAAAGTCCATCTTGTAGTTCTCATAATCGGCTGTCTTGGAGGTATGAAAGCTTCATTTATTAGCCAACTCAACAAGATTCCGGCTTGCCAGCTTTCAGGCTCATTCTACCGCGAACCGGATGCAAAAGGCTGTTCTTCTGGGATCAATTCATCTGGTCCGTCAACACTGTTCCTCATAAGATTCTACAAAGATTGGTAGCTCTAAAAAAGTATCCAGAGGTGAAACCTTCATCTCCAGCTGTCCCGTCTGCCGCGTAAGATCATCCGCGGCTAGAGACCTGACTCCAAGGAATAGTGTTGCCCGATGTTATCTCGCGTAAATTTCCCGCTCTTGCTCACCTTCTAGGACAGAAGCAGCAGAAGCGGATGACGTACACGTTCCAGTTGCGTCGGGATTGGTTGATATAAGGAACCATGATCGTAGCTTCCGGAGCCTACAGCTTCTCAATTAATTAATAAATAATATCTTTTATTTAATTTAAAATTTGGGAAGTATTGAATATTTATCATTAATGTTGACCTCTTCCCGAGGTAAAGAATTTAATATAATGAATTTTTAAATTATTTACATTATTTATAAGGGGGACAACAAAATGGAATACAACGCTGCTGAAGGCTGGTGACCCCTCAGTATAAAAAATCAACAAATTGCGACTCTCTCGGTTTCCATTCCTTGCCCCCCCCCCCAGTAACAGAAGTTTTGGTGGGACTGACGTTACAACTAGACTCTCCACCATATGACGAGTCACTACCTAACTTGGACATGATTTCGACTCGCAAAACAATTTTCGCGCATAAAGGTGGTAGTTGGGTGTACAATCTAAACAATGAATAATACAAACAATAAAATAGCCTCGGAATGGACTGAAACTTTGATTGACGAAATGCATACACACGGTAAACGAAAAAGTCGAGTTTCAGGCGACGAAGGGAGACTGGGTGGTTGGAATACTAGAGGGGTGAATGATCTTCAAAGTAAGATAACTACGAGAAACCATGCACATAAGAAAACTAGATATTTTATGTGTACCTAAGACGTAGAAAAAGGGTTGCGAAAGTAGAAACATAGAAAATGGGATGTTGAAAGGCAGTTTTGAAATATGGTCAGGAGTAGATAGTGAATCACATGGTAGTTAAGGGGTCGGTTCGATTAGGAATGAAAAAGCAAGACAGCATCTCAAAGATCAAGGATATCTATCGCCCAGATTGCTGTGGGTTAGAATGAAAGTAGGAGTCAGAAGATTATATATCATAGCGTGCTACGCCCCAGTTGATAGTGATCCGAAAGAAGTCAAAGACGCCTTCTGGGACACTTTAAATGATGCAATAAGTACTTGCGATCATGGTGAGAGAATCATTCTGCTAGGAGATATGAACGTATTGGTCGGCGTCCAAGGTCAGGGTACAGATACAGAAAGGGTGCTAGGTAATTTTGGGGATTAAAGAAAAAATTATAACGGGGAAAGATTAGTTAGCTTATGCTTATAAAAGGGCCTATTTATTACAAATACTTGTTTTGGAAATAAAATGATCCACATTTACACCTGGCGTAAAGGAAATAGCCACACTATAACTGACTTCATTATTGCGGATGAAAGACTAAGAGAACTAGTAAAAAATACAAGAGTCATGAGGGGTTGTGAATGCAATACTGACCATTACCTTCTACTCTCCAAAATAATCTTAGGACGGGGATGGAGAAGAAAGAGAACCAAACAAACGCGAATCAAGATTTAAAATTTACAGAAACCGGAAGTGCGAATAGGCTTTCACAATAAGTTAAATGAACGCATAGATAGGGCAACTTGGGAAGCACTTATAAGCAATAAAGATATAGAAGGCGCATGGTCTATACTATGGGATATCATTGTTAAAACTGCGACTGAAGCGTGTGGTATGGCGGTTATAGGAAGAAAGTCTGGTGATGCATGGTGGAATAATGAAATTGATGCAGCCCGACAAGAAAAGAAAGAAGCGTACAAGAGAACGTTGAACGTCACAGGTCTTAGCGATGAGGAGAGAATAGGCGCAAACATGATTACACACACAAAAATAGGAAAGTTAAACGACTAGTCAAGGAGAGTAAAGATAAAATCAGAACAGAAGAACAGAAGATGAGAAAAAAATACAAAACGATTTTGAAGGAAGCAAGAAACTAATATTTCAAAAGATGGAGGGAGGTAAAAATACAGAGTTTGTCAGCACGAGAAACAGTAAAGGTGAAATGCTATATAACATAGACAGGATAGTTGTTGACCTAGAAAAAGCATTTTACAAGGTGGAGAGAAGTAAACTTCGGGAAGTCCTCAAAGTGTACGGAGTCAATGGATGGCTCCTACAGGCTCGGTCAACTCTGTACAGTGAAATGGCGAATTCTTAGGACTATGACGCGGGGACAGAGAGGCATTGAGGGGTGCGATATTATTTCTCTGGCCCATCGCAGATGGCGCTAACTTTCAACGCCAACGGGTGGGGCGATATAAAAAGCGCGTGCGCGGCAAATTGTTTGTTTGCGCTTGTGGCCCTTGTGGCTGTGATTTTGTTGGTTATGTAGTTCTGTACTGCAGACCTTCAAATAAAGGCGAAATGAAGTGAATGAGAAAGGTAAAATGGGAAATAGAATGGTAATTATCTTTAATTTCCTATTTTTCGTTTCTTATTTGCTTCATTTTGTCTTTATTATTCCTTTTTTGTTGAATTATTCTAGTATTCAATACATGTACGGAAGGGGCATACACATATATAAAGACCAACACATGCACGCGTCTGTAGTTCTCTGGCTCATCACAGATGGCGCGGAATATCGCCATTTATTTCCCACAGAGTTGACCGAGCCTGGGCTCCTACAAGCAATAAAAAGAATATATGCAGATAAAAAAGCGAGTGTAAGTGTTAATGGGAAACTGAGTGACTGGTTCGATATTATGCAAGGCGTTAAGGGGTCATTCTACTATCTCACTTTTGAAAAATCGATTCTTTTTTCTTTACATTTTTCGATAGGTTATATATTCAGAAATATCTTATCAAAATTTCACACAGAAATTCGGAGTCTTTCTATACTTTTTGACGCTTGGAGCAAAAGCTCGTAGAGAGCTGAGTGCTTGTAAACATCGTAGCGTTGTTTCATTTTGTACAGTTTCGTTTAGTGAAAATGTTGGATATAAAGTGAAAGAGATTATCAAATTAGGAGGATTCACTCGAACAAGCAGAAGGAATATTATATGGAGCAAGGATCGCTGATTAAGTGTAAGTAACTTTTTCTTACAATTTTTATGTTCCGAAAACTTTAAACGCGTTTTTCTCGAAACAACGTTTTTGCGCTCTGCGCGCACGATTTCGCAAAAAGTTTTCAAACGATTACTTTCAAATTTTCCACGTTTATTCTAAATATAAATATCTACAGAGTGACGAATCGGTTTTCAAAAATTTTAATTTTATCATAGTTAAATTAACAAAAAAAAAAAAGAGCAAAAAAACACGATTTTTGGAAATTTGTTGTTTAAACTGCCGCCATTTCGCTATTTTGCAAAATAAAAAAAATCCGCTTCGTCACTCCAGAGCTATGGTCATACTAATAAAGAAAATTTCTGATTTATTTGTTTCAGATGATGTTGACTGGAGATATCGTGCGCGCAATGGACATGCCTTTTTTTGAGACACTTTGTTTATTGTTAAATAATACCTAAACTAAATAGTAATTTTATGTGGAAAGATTGTTTTTGTAAACATTGAGATAGCATAAATAAACGCAGAGAATTTTATTCAATTATTTAAAGTAGTTGTTGAGAAAAAAAGTCTGGAAAATCACCCTTTTTTCCGAGATAGTAGAATGACCCCTTAAACAAGGATGCATTATGTCCTCATGGCTATTTATCATATTTATGGACAAGTGTCTAAGAATGACCCTCTTCGACGAAGAAGGTGTAGATCTCGAGACAGTAAGGGTACGTGGGTTAGCTTTCGAAGATTACAAGGTTGTTATATCAGAATCAATCGAAGACTTGCAAAGAATGTTGAGCAAACTAAATACAAACATGAAGATGGGCCTAAAAATTTAAGTAAATAAAACAATAATCATAGAGTTTGAAGGAAAGGTGAGCAAACAATGAGCGAAATTGTTCTAAATGATGGCAGATTAGAACAAGTTAATAAGGACATATATCTAAGTAGCCTATTCACTAGTGACGGGAAGATAGATGGGGATTTAGATAGGCGCATAAACGACGGTCACAAGGTTATCAGTAGAGCAGGGTCCATTCTCAGAAGTAAAAATATATAAAAAAATGTTAAAATGACAATACATAATTCTATATTTGTACCGACTGTGCTAGACGGTAGCGAGACATCGACCAGTCAAGGAAAGGATAAGAGTAGAATTAACGCGATTGGCATGAAACCTCTGCGCACAATTTACGGGAAAACACTGATGGACAAAGTGAGAAACGAAATAATCCTCAAAGAATGTGGTGCAAAACAGACAATAGTTGACACATGGGAAAGAAATCAGTTAAGATGGTTCGGACATGTTGAAAGAATGAAAGATAAACGTCTAACGAAACAAGTGTATAAAGGTAAAGTAAATGGCAGTATGCCCAGAGGCAGACCGCGGAAAGAATGATTATAATGTGTGAATGAGACCTTGATCCGAAAAGACATAAGAAGCCATAGAAACACGAGAACTTGCGTGAAAAAATTCACGGACGTGAAGGAAGCTAGAGCAGTATGCCAGGACAGAAAAGTGTGGCGACAAATAGTTTATAAAAAGAATGTGAGTAGGGTGAATGACGCCTGAAACAAAAGACCTTGGATACTAATGGGCCCGTGTGGGGAACCTCACATAACAACCTTGTGAAGCTCTTCACTTGGGGTAATCGCTAGAGAGATTGATTAGCAACCTGGGTCGGAGCAGTGTTGCGGAACGAATGTGTTATTTAAATAAATAACACGAAAGTTCTAGATCACTCTAAAAAATCTATACCTCCTTCCCAACACTACTATTTTCCAACCGATCGAGTCACGCCTTCCCCGAAAGGGAAATGACTTAATGGTATAATAATTGAAAAGCCTTTGCTGCTAAAACGCCCGGGTACAATGGTATGAATGATAAAATCATCTTAATGGACAAAATTTATACTTTATTTTGCAGTATCTGAATAAGCAGTCCCGGACCGATTTAAAGAATTTAATATAATGCATTTATTAATATTCTGCAAAGTTCATATAATATTTAATATAATAGAATTTCGTTTGTATATATACATTGCTTACATGTTACATTCTCATCGACAATGTGACGCAAAAGCACAAATCATTTCAATAATCATTTAAAAATTTATCACATATATGTTCCAAAAACGACTTGGATACTTTTTTCTCCCCTTTTCAGATAGCTGGAAAAAATCTTTCTTATCTTATGATTTATTAGAAAGATACGGAAATATACGCTGAAGTAAAGGAGTTTCCTTCTTCATTTTAAATCAAATACAAATTTAGTCATTTTTATCTGAAGAACATAACATATGGTCGTTGCGAAGCGCGACGAAGAAATCTCGCGCCGCAAGCGCGCTTAAACTTTTGGGTTTCTATTATACGATGAACAGAAATGATCGTGAAGCGCGAGATGTACATTACTTTTTAAACCAAATATCGAGCGCGAATCGCGAGTGTCTTGATCAGAATGTGTTCCTTAAGTTCGATAGAACCTTAAGTAAATTAGTTCTTCCTTTTATGTAAAACTGACATAATTAAACCAAAGACAGGTCATAACGATGAATCTTACTAAGAGAGTATTAGCTCGCAAAGCGCGCAATAGCGAGCACACAAAGTGCGAAAACCTAGACGAGCCGAGCTTAAAGCGTCAAGCAAATGTGTATCGAGTATCGAGCGCGAAGCGCGAGGTCCAACAGGTGCGCACCCTAGGCGCGCTCAAACTTGCGAGCGAAGCTTTCAAACTTTTTAGATGTAGAAAAAAAAGTAATTTATTTATACTTTCTCAGAAAATATTAAAACTATACAATAAAATACAAAAATATACAAAAATACAACAAAATTGAAGTAGTTATTTTTCGTACTTATTTATAAAAAAAAAATCCGCCAGGGCTTGACACCAATCATTTAAATTTTATTATTCGTAAATAAAATCCACGAGAATTTTTCTTATATGCTATACATATACATAGGCGATAATTAAAATTAAGACATTTATCTGTAGTTATTATTTTAAGTGGCAGATATAATCAATAAGAAAATACGAAAACTAGAAGAAAGTAAATATTTTGGAAAGTCGTCAAGTCCTTGACTTGAGTGATGGTCGTGGCTCTCCCCTTATTGTTTCTAGAAATCGTAGCCAATAGCTGAATTTACAAAGGTTACTAGGAGGATGTCATTACCAGGGGTGGGATTCCGATGCCCAATAATCTAGTAGATAGAATCTCTCTTTTTATCGTATGAAATTAGATGGATGTGTCTTATCGTTTCAAAACAATTGACTGCCACTATCTATATCTATCTTATGTGTCAGAAAGAGAGGAGTAACTGTCGATGATCGAGAAGTCGAGAGTTCTTGATTACCGAATATCACCCTGCTCCTTTTGACAAGTTAGATTATTAGTTAGATTATCTTAGATTATCTGAATATCTGTGTCTAATCTAATACTATAGAAAGAGAGATTTGATCAACTAGATTAGAGGACATCGGAATCCCACGCCTGAGATGCCTAGTGACAAAATCACACAAAATGCCCAAGTATCAAATTGAGCTAGTATATCGCATGAAAACGTTTCACAATGGGTATTTTTCATTAGTTTCATAATGTAATTGTCAACTGTTTGCAACTTCCTGATACCCTGGGTTTTTGTGTAACGCAGAACGCAGAACTGTGCCGACAAACGGAAACATGGATCGGCACCCGAACTATAATTGGCGTGATGATCAAATACTTTCAAGATGGAATTTATCAGGCCCGAATTGGTAAGGTGGAATATCGGGAAAAATCACGGTGGGCCGGTACTATTTTAAGCAATTTGGACCGTTTGACTTGCAGGATTAGGCCGCTTCCTGATTCTCAACCATTTGTTTAAACTATGTTATTTTTCTCGGGCCGATTCAGAAGCGGCGCAGCCTTTTTTTCTAGATGAGGGCAGGCGCATAGACTTATAATATTATATTGCACAATTTGTACATAGTATAATAATGTTATACATACTGTGTAAAAATGTTACAGAACTCATTAATAATAAATACAGGTATACAATTAATATTGCCAAAGATTTCACAAAAATGTCAATAATTTTCCAAAGATTTCACAAATTTCACAAATATTTCGCAAAGATTTTTAAAGATTTCAGAAAAATTTCACAAAAATTTCAATGATTTCACAAAGATTTTAAAAAATTTGGTAAATATTTCAGGTAGTTTTTAAAGATTGCACAAAGATTTAAATAATTTCCCCAAGATTTTGTAAAAATTTTAAAGGTTTTGCAAAGATTTTCGATAGATTTAAAAGATTTGATTGATTTTCCAAATATTTCACAAAGAATTCTGATAGCTTTTAAAGATTTCACAAAGACTTCAATTATTTTACAAGGATTTCCGATAGATTTCAAAGATTGCACAAAGATTTCAATAATTTCCCAAAGATTTCAAATAGTTCGCAAAGATTTCAAACATTGAGCACAGATTTCGGATCAATTTATAAGATTTCACAAAGACTTGAATGATTTTTCAAAGATTTCACAAATTTCTCAAATATTACTAAATATTTTTAAAATATTTCGCAAAGGTTTTTCAAAGATTTCAGAAATATTTCACAAAGATTTAAACGATTTTCCAAAGATTTAAAAAATTTCACAAATGTTACGCAAAGATTTCGGATAGATTTAAAAGATTTCACAGATATTTTAATTATTTCACGAAAATTTTCGATAGATTTCAACGAGTGTACAAAGATTTCAATGATTTCCTAAAGATTTCACAAATATTTCAATGATTTCCCAAAGATTTTAAATATTTAGCAAAGATTTCGGATAGATTTAAAAGATTTCACAAATATTTTTGGAATATTTCAAATATTTTGGCTAGATTTTTTCCCAAAGATTTTGGATAGATTTGAAAGATTTCACAAAGATTTTAATTATTTCACAAAAATATCAGATAGATTTCAAAGTGTGCATAAAGATTTCAATGATTTCCTGAAAATTTCACAAACATTTTAATTATTTCTCAAAAGATTTCAGAGATTTCACAAAGATTTCAAATATTTCGCAAAGAATTCAGATAGATTTCAGAGATTGCACACACTTTTCAATGATTTCCAAAAGATTTAAGAGATTTCGGCCCTGTTCGGTTCTTGACGTGTGCTCCGTTTCGTCTCGCTCTATACTTGCCATAACTTATTTATTATACAATTTTGTACTTTGTATTGTATCTCAGTGATTGTATTTGTGTTCGGAGTGCAGTGTATATGTTGCATTTGGTGATTTTTGGGCTCTTTGGTGCTTAAAAGACTGTTTTTCAGTTTCGAAGGTCGACAGTTCTCGCGCAGTGAATACGTATTACAATCGATGCTTATCCCGAGTGTAATAAGACAATATCCAGAGGATCGCAGCGTGCTGTTTCCTACATAAAGTGTTGTGTATTCAGCCACTTAGCCTGTGTCAATGTCGGATTGTCAAAGAAAGCATTTGATTATCTGAAGAAGGGAATAATCGATTTTATTTGCGTGAACTGCAAATCACCGAATGCTAGCGACACCTCTTCAGGTTTAGATCGAAGCTCCTTGCTAAGTGAAGGTATCGATCCTGCCAGTAAGAATCAGGTAACTAACCCCTCACCTGCAAATGTTTCTACTGTCACTGCTGCGACCCTGCGGCCTGGATACATCAAGGCTATTCACAGCGCGGTCTTACAAGCTCAGAGGGAACCGAAGATAAAATATCTTTGGATTGCCGGAGGAAAGATCTTTTGTCGAAAGGATGATGGCACTCCTAGGATTCTGCTGTCACTGCTGCAACACGTATAGCGATTCCAGTAGCAATTAGGCTTTCTACGGTATGGTTACACGCACAATGGTGTGATATTATTATTGTTTGGCTATTTGGTGCCCGTTGATAAATATATTTTCAACATTTTTCAGTTTTTATACCTTGTACATATGTGTCTTCAGATAGCAAACATGATTTCATATTTAAACTAGTAGTTGCTGATCTTGATACATATCTTTCTGAAAATAATTGTATACTATTAGGTTTAATGGTGTACTTTGGATACCTTAAATCTTTTAATTTCATCTCAACATTCACAGCTCTGCGGATATCGATTTACGAAATCATGTCCACTTTTGTTGAGAATTTGTCTAGGGTTCTACGACATTGTTTTCGACCTTATTTATTATTCCTTAAGTATCTTTTTTACTTGTATTCATTTCCGATATTCTAATTTGAATTGTACTTACTTAGTTTGGGTTGTGTTGATAATGGTTTTTTGTCTCTGTCAATTTTTGAGTGTGCTGCGTGAGCTTTCCATTTTTGAATTGCTTTTCTATAAAATCTTTCTCTAAATATATCCATGGATATCTTGAGCATTTGTCATGTGAACGCCCCCAGTCTCTCTGGGCAAATTTTCTAGAATTCAAACATTTTTTTAGTACATGTTCCTATCATATAATAGCTGTTTCTGAGTCCTGGTTAACTTCCAATATATCCTCTAGCCTCGTTGCAATTAACAACTATTCGCTCTTTCGAAGAGACAGAGACGAGAGGAGGGGTGGTGGAGTTTGTCTTTTTTTGCATGATAGTCTGAATGGGACTGTGTTAGGTGTGAGTTCAGTAGTTACTTACCCCACGATCGAATTTCTCTTTGTTGAAGTTAAGTCAACTTCTGATAGTGTTTTAGTGGGATTAGTTTATAAACCACCCAATGCCTCCTATGGCACATATATCTAAATATCTAACATCTTTGGTACACTCTTCGGGACTCTTGTATGTACCTCATGATTCTACTCACCATACTGATCGTTCCAGTACTCGTATTGACTTAATGATTGTAGACGATATTGATAAGGTTTTCTCCTTAGAACAAGATGCTATCCTTTTTCTCTCTAACCACGACTTGATTAACATTACCTTTAAATTTTCCTATAATCTAAATTCAAAACCAACCCAAAGACTGGTGCGGAATCTTTCTAAAATTGATGAACATACACTCCACGAACATCCACTGACGTATGATTGGGAAAAAATATTATTGGATACAGATATAAATAATAAAATCGACGCTCTAACTAATTACCTAGTCTCCGCATTCAATACATTTTCTTCGCTACACGTTCCTAAAAAATTTAATAAAGCGGCCCCCTGGATCACATCCGAAATTAAAAATCTGATGAGGGAACGTGATGGCAAGCGCCGACTTTCAAAAAGAACAAAAAGCAGTATAATACAAGCTCAATTTCGTAAACTATGGAACCTACTTCAAACTAAGACTAGAAATCCGTTCAATCAATACAATTATAACAAGATTGCACATAGAGACAAAAAAGAGGACATTTGGCATCTTCTTAGACGTTTACACCTAATCCCGCCCAAGAACGAATCTACAGATAGTATTTTTCCGCCTGATGACCTTTTAAAGACTTTTTTTACATTCCTAGTCCCAGACTTATCATAATCATCTTCCACTACCCCTCTTAATTCAACATTTAATGACTCTGACTTCTTTTTCGATAACATCAAACCTGAAATACTTTTGGAAAAATACACTTGAAATCAAATCAAATGTCATTAGAACTGATGGAATAGCAATCAAAATGATTAAAATTGCCCTTCCAATTATCTTTCCTATTCTATTTCATATCTATAATGCTTCCCTTCAGGTCGTTGTCTTCTAAATTTCTCGAATTATCTAAGGCCATTGATAGTCTCATTCGAGGTCTCATTTCTGAGTCGAAAAGGTTCGTCTTGAGACAAGTCTTGAAATCACCATGCTGAAATCATAAAAGTAAGACATTGTCTTATGTCTCGTCTCAGTGTTGAGATGCAGCCAGACATCGATGTCTTTGGAGACGAAGTCAAGACATCGCCAAGTCGAACTCAAGTCGAAGCATTCTTACTCGGGCTCTTACTGCTTCCCTTAAAGTAACGACGGATCTCAAATGAGCAATTGATAATAGGGAGATCACGATTGTTGTTCTGTTTGATTTTTCGAAGGCTTTTGATATGGTCAATCATAAGTTACTCCTACAAAAGTTAAAATCCTTTAACTTGTCAAACTCTGTCATCCAGTGGTTTAAATCCTATTTTAATAATCGGTCGCACAGAATTATTAATAGTAGTGGTGAGCTTTCTGACAGGTGAGAAGTCAAGAGTGCGGTTCCTCAGGGCTCCATTCTGGCACCCCTCCTCTTCAATTTGTTCACTTCTGACCTTGGAAGTGAACTTCAACATTGCAAATACCACAAATATGCTGACGATTTTAAAATTTACTTATCAGGACCAATATTTTCATTAAGTAGATTACTTGTTCTAGTCCAAGAGGATATCAATCGCGTTATCCTCTGGGCCTAGAAGAATGGACTTACTCTTAACCCGGGTAAAATTCAGGCAATTGTTGTTGGTCCTACTTCAGCTCCGTCGCTTGAAACACTGTAATCATTTCCACCTGTTCGTATCGAGAATCTTACTATTCCTTTTTCGGAAGTGGTTAAAGATCTGGGATATTTCCATAACCGTACCTTGTCCTGGAAGGAACAGGTACAGAGTATCTCAAGGAAAACGTACAGAGTTCTACAATAACTATATAGGAATAAGGACTCTTTACCTACCTCTACTCGGATACTTTTGGGTAAGAGTTTTATCTTGCCGCATTTTGACTACGCTTGTTTAGTGTATGATGATTTGACCGACGATTTAAATTTAAAGCTTGAGCGTGCGTTAAATGCCTGTGTCCGTTTTATCTACAATTTGCCTCAATACGAACAAATAACTCAATACAGACTTAAGGCTGGTCTGCTCAATGTTGCCAAGAGAAGACAATTCTTTCTGGGTAGTTTGCTCTACGCTCTTTTCCAGAACAAAGCTCCTGAGTATCTATTCAACCTATTTCAATTTATAGACAGAGACCTTCTAGCACAGTCTAAGCTTCATAAAAGACATAAAATCCTTAAGATTTCTTTTCACAGAACGTGTCACCTTTAAAGATCATTCATAATAAAGGGTACCCGGTTATGGAATAAAGTACCATACGATATTAGAAATGCACCTTCCCTGTGTCATTTCAAGAATCTCTTTTACAATTATTTGTACAATACTCAATAACCCAACTTTTGAAATTACTCACTAGTAAACTCTTTTATTTAGTTCTTGAACATTTCATCTTCGAATTTTTTTTTTCATTAACTTTTGCAAAGTATTTCTTTTACACACAGTTTTTCCCTCTTTATTTCTACCTGAACATGCACAAGAGTTACTAATTAATCATCTAATGTTAATTACTACGCATTATTCTCATACCTAATTTGATACGTATTCTGAGGTCGACTCTATTTATTTTTTTAATTTAGTTTATAGATTAGATTATAAGACTAAACAAGTATTCTGCCCATCAATGCTTGCACAAATTTGTAAAGACCCTGTATTATCCTGTTCCTTAGAAGGCTAGTTAGCCCTAGGGACTTTTCTTGAATAAATACAAATTTCAAATATTTCGCAAAGATTTCAGATAGATTTTGCAGATTGCACAAAGTTTTCAATGATTTTCCAAAGATTTCATTAAGATTTCAGAGATTTCTCAAATATTTCGAAAAGATTTCATATTGATTAAAAATATTTCATAAAAATTGCAGATAAATTGCAAAGAGTGCACAAAGATTTCAATGATTTCCCTAAGACTTCACAAAGATTTTAATGATTTCCCAAAGATTTGAGACATTTCACACAAATTTAAAATATTTCGCAAAGTATTCAGATAGATTTCGAAGATTGCACAAAGTTTTCAATGATTTTCCAAATATTTCAGAGATTTCACAAAGATTTCAAATATTTCGCAAAGATTTCAGATAGATCTTGAAGACTGCACAAGGTTTTCAATGACTTCCCAAAGATTTCATTAAGATTTCAAATATTTCGCAAAGATTTCATATAGATTAAAAATATTTTATAACAATGTAAGATAGATTTCAAGCTCAGCAATCTAGCATTCATGAGAAATCTTGGAAATGTTTGGCTAAGTGTGGACAGAGGTGAGGTGGTGTGGAGCAATCCGATATACGCTCCTATGCGTGGAACGAACAGCCGACTGAATCCGAAAGCCGCCTAGTTTAGCCGAATCTATAGAATCCCACTCGGGGGTTCTGAACGCGAGCAGCGTCGGAAACCTGGGAACTCTCGGTAATATCAACGAAATCTTGGATATCTCCACAAGAATTCAATACAGTTTTTTCAATACAGTGCTTTTTCACCTTCACGTTAGTGCAACTTCTTTTAGGATTATCCGATTGGACTTTGATTATAGTATTTTGGAAAGCTCTTTCCATATACTCAAAAATTCTTTTTTTCTTTTTCGAAAATAACTTTTTTCACACTCTTTAAAGTCATGTAGAAGAAAAAGCGGGCTGGAAATAATTTCATGGTCAAATGGAGTTTTTAACGCTCGACGGGACCACTTTATGGTTATACATATACACAAAAAATAATTTCAAGATAGTTATGTTAAATGTAAGCTTAGAGGCAAGTTGGACCTAACATTATTCGTTTCTGGGTTCTGCGTAAGTTGAATGTGGTCCCCTCGAGCAAAACAGAAAAAATTTTGTTGAAAGGATAGTTTTTCTCAAAAAATAAATTTTAATTTTGATTTTCAAACAATAAAAAATCTTAATGAAAAAAAAATTGTTATGATAGTCTCAAAGTACATTCAAAGAGCTTTCTAAAACACAGATAAAAGTCGAATCGGATAATCCTAGAAGAAGTTACACTAAAGTGAAGGTGAAAAGCACCTGAAAGAGTGAAAAATTCGGGCCCCTGTATATTTACAACCGGTTGATAAATGGACCTACGGTTTGATGAATTAATATAGGTCCACTAGGACTATAATGTAGCCAAGTTTCAACCGGATAAAAAAAACAATAATTTTAGGTGGAAACACTTGACGTATTCTGGCCCATATATACTGTTATTATTGTGTTTTTAAAAATTTTTTCTCGGATAAACTTGATGTTTTATTATCAGCCATGGACTAACTCAAGTGCCTGCCGAGATATAGACGTTATTAATTAAAAGTATATAGAAAAAATTTCAAAGGGAAAGGCTCAGGGATCGAACCGCGGACCTCTAACATGAAGAACCACGTGGAATCATTCCCCGGAAAGTACTCCACGGAAATTTTACAGAAATTCCAGTTGGGAATTCCGTTGACATTCCGTGGAAATTCCACTAAATTTCCGTCTGCAAATTGCAGCCTGTAGTGGAACCAGGAAGTTTCTAGAAAACAATATACTATTTGCATTGGTCGCACTCCCGTGGTTACTGGGAAGATCCGTGATTATACATAAACTTCCGAATGCACCAGGTATAAATTATACATCTTCCTCGAAGAAGTTAAGTACCATATGAAGATTGCCCGCACTTCATCTATTTTTATGTCGTTTTTCTTAACCAACTCATATACCTTCCTTCCTTCCTCGTGCATCCTTCTCACTTCATCCATCTACAACCATTCGTTCTAAAATACCTTTCCCTTTCAACCTCCATCTTCCCACCATATTTACACATTTATCACATATTTACATATTTACACGCCCCACTCCCCGCTAGAATCCCTACACTCGTTCTCCCCGTCTCCCTCCTGACAATATAATTAGGCGTGTTCCTTGCCAACCCCCCTGTCCACTTTACATACCTCTCCTGTGTCCTAGTTACCTCTTCACTTTCCTTCCACCCCAAACCTTCACTCCATACAATAGCACACTCATCACTAGTGAGTCAAACAATTTCATTCAACTTCCAAAATCATCTGCGAATAATTTCTTTCCCAACCCCACACCTGCCTCATCACCAGATTTGGCGATACCACGCTGAAAAAACCAGTTCTCGTCAGATCACTGAAGTTAAGCAGCGTTGGGCGCGGTTAGTACTTGAATGGGTGACCATTCGAGAATACTGCGTGCTGTTGGCACATCGTGGGTGTGGTGAGCCCAACTTGTAGTTATTCACTACAAGAAACTATCCACCTAGAAACACTACCCAAATCGGGTAGTTTCATGCCTACCCTGAAAGGGAAATGGCTTAATGGCTACTACTACTCTCTCTCTCTTTCATGTGACCATCCAGTCCCCCATTCCTCCGAAACAAGAAGCCCAGGCAAACCAACTCTTTCACCTCCTGCACCGCCTTTCCCTTCCATTTCCCCGCCCTTCCCTTATCCCTTCCCCCTCCTTTTCTGAACACCATAACCTTGGACTTTTTCGCATTCAGCTCTAACCTGTTCTTATCCAGGTATCTTCTCAACCTCTTCATCATCTTCTTTAAGGCCTCCTCGCTTCTTGCCAGCAACACTATGTCATCTGCATACGCTAATGACCAAATTATAACCCCTCCTATCCTGACTCCTCCTACCACCCCGGCCCGTAGCTTACTTTCCATATCCGCAATTAAAATCGCGAAAAGCGATTTGGTGGGCTAAACGCACACCCTTGCCTTAACCCCCTATCCATCCAGAATCCCTCCGAAATTCCCTTCCCTCCTCTCACCTTATCTTTGATCTCTTCATATATATCCCTTACCCTCTCGATCAGGCCTCTCTCTACTCCCCTATCCTCCATCGCCTCCCACAACCTCCCCCTATCCACCGGAGGAAACGCGCCTTTGAGATCCACAAAAAACGCGTACACTCTCGACCCCTTCTTCGCTAATTCTCTATCCACCACGTGCTGCAGAACGTTGATATTGTCGATAGTACTCCTGCCAGCCCTAAAGCCCGCCTGCGTCTCCGGCAATATTCCTTTCCCCTCGACATCTTTCCGCAACCTTTCCGCAATCTTTCCGCCGTATTCATTAGCGTAATCCCTCTATAATTTTTCGGTCTATCCCTATTTCCTTTCTAATACCCTCCTGGGAATCCCTCCCCCCTCCATACTTTTTTCGCTACCTCCTTCAGCCTCTCCCTAACTTCTTGTATACTAAACAACCAGGCTTCGTTCTCTACCCCGTCCAGCCCTGCTGCTTTTGATCTTCTCAACTTTCTTATCTGCTTCTCTATCTCATCGTCATTCAACTCCTCCATCTCTGCCTCCCCCGTTCTTCTACTCCCACCATCCCTCTTCCTTGAATTTGAGCACTGAAATGATTCTTTAAAAAACTCCCTCCACTCCTCACTCCCTGTCTTCTCGCTTATCCCCACTCTACGCTTCCTAAACCTATTTATTACCTTCCAGATGTCCCCCTCTGTCTTAATATTCCCTAACTCCTCTTCCAGATCTTTCTCCTTTTCCTGTTCTTTCTTTTTAAACATCAATCTAAACCCCTCCCCAATTTCTACGTACTCCTCCCTTTTCGCATTACCCTCTTTCCACTTCTTGTACTTCCTCTTCACATTCCTTTTCATCTTTTCACATTCCCTATCCCACCACGGCTTCACAATTTTTTTCTTCTTCTTTCTGAATACCTTCTTTTGCACACACCCTTTCACCTTCTCTTTCAGATCATCCCATATCTCTTCTACCAACTCCGGTTCAAAGCGTACCTTTCCTAACAGCTCCTAATACTCCTCGATCGCCTACCTCGTCCAGGTCACCCTCTCCCCTTTCGATACTTCTTCCCCACCTTGCCTTCCGCCACCTTTCCCTCTTCTCCACAGTCCTAATGGCTGATGGTCTGATTCCACCCTCTCCTCTACTGCGAATTTGTCCGTCTCCTCCCATCCTTGCATATTCATGACCACATAGTCAATCACCGATACCCCCACCTTACTTACATATGTGTATTTTCCCTCTTCGTCCCCAGTTGCCATACCATTCGCCACGGCCCAGCCTCTATCCTCCTTCCAGTCCCTTAGAATCTCTTCCTCCTTATTTATTATCTTATCCTTCCATTTCCTTTCGAAGCTCTCCCCTTTCCTGTAAAGTCCCCCTTCCCTGCTCATTCTCGCATTAAAGTCCCCACCCAGTACCACCATACCCTCCTCTCTTTCGCCTAGCAAGTCTTCCATCCTTTCTTTGATTATTTCCATTCCATCCTTATTACACACTGTCACAAACGTACACGTTACCCCTCCTATCTTTACTTCCCTCATTTGCACTCCCTCCCCCTTTTCCTCTAATCCACCTCTAACCCCCGTTATAATTCCCCCACGGGCCCTTCCTTTCTTCTTCACTCTGACCGCCTCCTGGAGTCTCCACCTATACCCCCTTGGCAGCTTTGGCTCCATTCTGTCCCATTCCTTTCTTTCTACCCACGTCTCTACCAGTCCCACAACATGAAATTCCTGGATATACCTCCAGAACTCCTCATCCTTCTTCTTTACCCCTGCTACGTTCCAGTACAGCACCTTCACTACTCCTCTACCCTGCATTAGCCCCAACCCCCTACTTCCTACGAAAAAAATTCCCCTGCACTTCCTTCAACACCTCTTTCTCCTCGTCCCACACCCACATCTTCTCGTCTACTCTCATTTTCCGAAATCCTACTTCGCTGATCTCCCTTTTCTTCTCTATCTCCTAGCCCTGTCGTATAGCATTCTCTGCATATCCCTTTCCTTTCTCGTCAAATCGTGATCGATGAAAACTTTCTCATCCTTCATCCTATTCTCCCCCAACTTTTCTTCCCAGCTCTCCAACTCCGCAGCCGCCACTTCCTTCTCCTTTCTCCCCTCCAACTAAAATGATAAATTTTCACACAAAAAAAATTGTTTTTTTTTTAACAAATTAGTTGAACCTTCAACCAATTAGTTTTTCCTAGCTTCAGTTTTTTTCGTTGAAAATTAATTTTTGTAACTGAAAATTTAACGATTCTACTTTTGGTTGAAGCGTCATATTTTTAGTTCAAAATTCATCTTACTTGATTGAAAATGAATTTGTTGGTCGAAAATTCTACTTTTTTGGTTGAAAATTAAACTATTTGGTTAAAAGTTCAACTACTTTTTTGAAAATTCGTCTTTTTTGGTAGAACATTCATCTTTTTGATGAAAAATTAATATTTTTGGTTAAAAATTTAACTGTTCTGAAAATTAAACGATTTCATTTTTTGTTGAAAAATGATATTTTTTAGTTTAAAAGTCACCTTTCTTGATTGAAAATGAACTTCTTTGTTGAAAAATCGTTCTTTTATTGAGTTCCACTATTTTTTATTTGAATTAAAATCTTTCTTAGTTGAAATATAATCAATTAGATTTTTTGTTGAAAATTAAACTATTTGGTAAAAATTCTGTTTGTTTGTTGAAGATTTATTATTTTAATTAAAAATATATTTTTTTTGGCTTAGAATTCAACTAGTTTGTTAAAAAGAATTTATTCAGTTGGAACTCAATTTTTTTAATTGTAAAATGTAACTATTCCTTCTTGCTTGAAAATTGATCAGCTTTAGTTGAAAATTCATTGATTCATTGAACTTGTTTGTAAAAAAATCGTTTTTTCGCTTTAAAATTCAACAATTTTTTGGAAAAGAACTTTTTATAAACATTCACATTTTCGGATTGAAAACTCAACTATTTTGTAGAAAATTGGTCTTTTTAGTTTGAAAATTTAACATTTCGGTAGAAAATTTATCTATTTGGTTAAGAATTACACTATTTATTTGAAAATTAACTACTTGGTAGAAAATTTTTGCGTTTTGTTAAAAATTAATTTTTCGATAGAATTACTACTTGAAACTACCAGAACTACTTGGAACGTGGAACTACTTCGGAAAAAAATGTCTGCCGTTGGTTCAAGGATCACCTTTTTAGTTCGAAATTTAACTAATTCGTTGAAATTTCCTTATTTTTCTCATTTTAAATTCATGCTTTTAACTGAAAATGTAAACTTATCATTTTTGGTTTAAAAATTGAACTTGTTTCGTTGAAATTCTACTTCTTTGAGAGAAAATTAATCCTCTTGGTTTGAAGTGTCTTCTGTTTTGATTAAAAATCTACTATTTAGTTGAAAACTGACTATTTCATTGAAAATTTCTGGAATTCATTTAAAAAACTTTTTTTTTCGGTTTTTAAATGCATCTCTTTTGGTAGAAATTTAATATTTTTTTCTTGAAATATTAAATGTTACATTTGTTTTCGAGAATTCAATTGTCCGGTTGAAAATTAAAATATTAAACATGTAACTCTCTGGTTAGAAATTCATTTCTTCCTTCAGAAGGTATATATTTTCTGACTTAAAACTTCAATTGATTTGTCGAAAAAAAAATTTACTTCTTAGAGTTCATTCTCTGTTGAGAATCCACCGTCTTGTCGTCAATTTGCATGGAAATTCATCTTTGTAGATCGAAAATTCAACATTTTGGTTACAAATGTAACTACTATATCAAAAGTTTAATTAATTTCTTGAAAATTTTTACTTCTTTGCTAAGTATTCTTTTTAGGTCAAAAATTCATTTTGTATGCTGAAACTTTGTCCTTTTGAATCTTTTTCTTGAAGCAAATGCATTTGAAATGTAACAATTTTAATCTGAAATTGTATTATTTTATTCCGTTCATAAAAGAGTATGCTAAAAATGTTTTTTCATAGGCCATTAATTGGAATGATATTACAAATTTGCGTATTCAATTTTTTTCAAAATATAAGAAAATTTATGACAGTATTTGTTCAGTCAAAGGAAGAAATGTATAGGGTACTGTGTGCAAAATTTAAAATGTGAATATTGCTTCGTAAGAGTGACAAATTAAACTTACTTTTAGTCCTTCATCTGCAAACGATTTCCAGTGTATCAAATCAAGTACAACTACATCCGTATCTGAAGATAAGATGAAAACCTGCTGAAATCCTTCTCTTGCTGCGTGTATGATGCGCACGATAATACGTACATCAGCCTCTTCTATGTCCACTCTTTGTAATTTTTCAAGAGAGTGGTCACTGCGTGTCTTATCCGTTGATTCACACTTTGCTTCATCTGTGCCACTACATACAATTTCCGTTGCAGGCCAAATATCGCACGCATTTCGCAAAATATAACTACGCAAGAATGTCTGTAAAAGAATTTTGTTTCTACTCAAAGACCAAAGCTTATCATCCTTAGGCAAAGGTACATCTTCTTGAATTTGGTGGATAGGTATGCCAGGAGTTTTGCATCGACGTTCTCTTTCTGTTGCTTTCGGTGACAGAAGAAAGTATGAATCAAAGACGAAGTCGATTCTGCGGGGATGATGATTTCTTCCGCTGTTGATCAATTCGCAAAATCGTGTCGCGAAGTCTTCAAAAGTTGATAGGGAAGTATCTGTGAACCTTATCTTGTTGCAATACAGCATGACGTCCACAATTAAACAAACATTCGAATAATCTTTTGTAAAAACGTTGGTATCATCCGGTGTTAAAATTTTTCCCAGTTCTGTTATTAAACTACTTTTGTTTTTTTCTTTCTTTAGTAACCCATCGTTGTCAAATAATGAGGAGTCGTCAACCAGCTCATATGAAAGTAGCTGTTGAATGCTGTAACCTCTCTCTCTCGCTAAATCGAAAATCCGTTGAGAAATATTTTTCCCATGGTACTTTTTCTGCTCTATTGGCTCGTTTGCAGATTTTTTACGGCAGCTGAAGGACGGTATACTCACACGAGTGATGTTCACATAAATAGGTTTAGTATTTTTACAAAATCTTTCCTCTCTGAAAGTGTCATAAAGTTCACATCCTTTCTCGAAAATTGTTAGAAGGGAAGTAGCTGCCTCTGTGTCAACCTCCATTTCTGTAGCGATATTCCGCAACGTTTGCGACCTTGACATGAAAGGATTAACTTTAGTTTCGATAAATTGCAACATTTTTTGAATTTGATGCTCCAAGTTTTGAATGTTTTGAACCGAAAAATCATGATGAACTTTTAATGCGTCGTTTTCGTTCTCCAAACAAGTAACCTTTCTGTGCAAATTCTTTATGGCCATTACTTCGTGATATACAAGATTCCATAACGCGACAAAATTCTTTTTTCTGGTGGACCCAATGATACCTGCAGTACTTTTTTGTGCAAAATTGATTGTTTTTTCAAGAGCCATATCGAGATGTATCAATGCGAAAAGTTTTTTTTGTGAATTTAACCACAAACTGTCCTTTCATTAATTCCGCGTTTGCTTCGGGTGCTGTTGTTTCTAACATCATCATGTCTTCTAAATAGATCGAACTCCATCTTGCGTAGTTAGAGCGGTCCATGACATGAAAAATGGGTTGAAGTTTCCTTACCGTTTCCAAATGCAGCTTCCAATTACCTTCGCGATCACTACGAATAAGATCTTGAGCTAAATTTATTAAAACTAGAACATTGTTCCTGTATTTAAACAGAGGAGACTCTTCTGATCTTAGGGCAATGAATTTTTCAAAATCTTGCAAGAGTGAGCCGCAATTTTCCTCAAATTGTTTCAAAACTGATTGGCCTGCAATAAAGTCTTTTTCTGAAAAATTTTCTTGCAGAAGCTTTAATGAAGACATTTGATCGTGGTACTTCTCAATTGTGTCCTTGGAAAAGAACTCCTCAAGTTGTAATCTAAATAAGGCTTCTCCGAGCATAAAAAAACCTTTCATTGAGCGAGCGTAATGAGTTCCGTTCAAGACTTTTTGAACTGTGCACACTCCAAATGCACCAGTTTCAATGAACACATGATCCGCACCACTGTCTTTCAAATACTTTCCAATACAGGTGAAAACAAATCCAGCCATGTGAAATAAACCTAAGATAAAAATTAAGTTTTTAAATTCTCTTTCCGATGAAAGCTGAATGTGTTTAGCGATGCGGTAGACACCTTCGTCGCATCCTATAATGAGATGCTTTTAATCGAGTTGATCCAGCACATGTTTTAAATTGCATAATGCTGTATACACAGTCACATACTGCGTAACCGGATGTGGCGAAATAGGCAAAAATCCTACTCTATGCAGAGGTCGGTTGTCAGTCGTTAGCAAAGAGTTAAAGGCAGCCCAGGAGGGGGTTTCTTGGCTTGCATTGATTTTATAAACAGCTGCAGGGTCAGAAAGATTCATCCTACATAAGTTCCATGCAAAATCTTTAGCGTATATTTTGCCATAATCTTCACTAGTAACGGAAGCTACATTTGAAGAAATCGGATAGACAGATGGCAACTCTATCTTTTTAGAAGGCTTTTTAAATTCTTTTAGAGACTGGCACTCTAAGACAACATTGAACGTCCTGTTTCCATGACGGAGGTTAACTTCTAAAACATTTGGCTTACGTCTTTGATCGGAAAGTTTCGGTTGAAAAAGAACAGCGACCGTATCATGTGTGCTATTCAATCCTGATGCAGTTGTATCTTCATGGTCAACATTATCCATGGCTGCTGTCGTATTCACGCTAGGGTCAAAATCGGATGGTAAGGGAATTCTTTTCATTCTTTTGTCATTATTTGCGCAAGGTCGATCTTCAAGCTCAGACAGATCTAATTCTAATTGTACACCAGAATTCAAGCTCGCGCCTATGGAAACCGTGGAGGACGCTGCATCATTAAATTCAGAAGGTAAATTTGCAAAATCATACTGGTCCACCTCTGCCTCTGCATTGGCAACCCCACTCTCAATCCTTTCGCAAACATACATCCCTAAAGCAGTTCGAAATCTTTGAGTCTCACTGTAACTGACACACACACCTAAACGATTAAAACTGTCAATGAGGGTCTTACTTTTACAAATTCCGTGTACCGTTACAGCATTCATTACATGCAAAGGAGTTCGCTTTCTTCCGTTGTGAAGCATATAATACATTATTTGAAAGAGAGATAAAATTTTAAGTTTTTTCTTTTGCGAAAACGTTTTTGAATCAAATAATGTATTATTGATACTATTTTCAGATTCATCTTCATTTGCATCTTCAGAATCTTCTTCTAAAGAACGGAAGAAGGCACTTTCATCAAAATTGAAAAGAGTTGCAAAAAAAGTGATGAACTCCGTTGGAATATTCGTATTCTTTAATGATGTTTCTAAATCCTGTGCGTCACAAAATCTATCTTCTAATCCGAAATCAATTTTTAATAAACTTTGCCGAAGAATTTTCGCACAATCTCTCATTACATTTTTTGACCGTAATATTTCAACGACATCTTCTGCCGACACACTAAACCATCCCAAATTTTGTTTAAGCCAAAGGCGTAGACCTGTCGCTCTTGCAAGGGGCTCTCCCATCCTGGCGCAACTAGCCAGGAAGAGTTGTGAGTGCGAGTAGGACAACTGTATAGCGCGTTCCATAAGTGCGTCCTTTTCCATCTTGCACTCGTAATACGCGCACCTTCCTACTGAGGATTAAATACAAAATATAAGAAATTTTGCAATTTAGCACCTAATAATGTAGAAGTATAAAATTTGAAATCTACAAATCATGATACAAACGATACGTTATTTCCAAATTTAATAATTTACGCATCAAGTAAGTCTCTTGATTGCAATAAAATATCTCATTTTCATTACTTATATTTTCATCTTAAATCATTATTCTTAGTAATGAAGTAAATTGGAAAAATAATATTGTAACGTATAAGAAATACACACAAAATGAAATAACTTTCAGGTACCAAGTACCTGAAATGTAAGTTACATTTGTAACTCAGAAGTGCTTTGGTTTCCAAGAATACATGTTCATTTCGCGTTTATAAAATACACTTTAAAAAGATTCATCGACAATAAAAGATCAAGGTAACACACATATGAGGAACCTTCTGCTTCGTTTGGGTTTGATCTTTAAATTGATAAAAGTCATGGTTCCACGTTTAAGAATTTGGTGGCCCTGAAAAGGGCCAGTTCAAGTGCTGTAAAAAATATCTCATTATGTAATATATAACCAATATATACATATACACACAATATATACAATGAAAAGAATGTGGTGAAAATAATTGTGAGGAAACAAAATTTTTTGATTTTACTGGCAGATCTCAGTCTGACAATCATTGATACTGCCAGAGAAATTGGTGCTACAAACTGCTTTCATATTAAGTTAAAGTATTCTACTTTCCGGAACTTTTCAATCAAAGTTGAACTTGATAAAAAAAAAATTTTATTTTATTTAGTTTAAGCGAGCACCTGGCCTTTATTTCGTTTTTTAAATTTATTCAAATTATTTGGAGAACTTTAATTTAATAAAGATTGTCCGGAATTAGATTTTCGGCTTCTCAAAATTCATAAATTTTTAAAAGAAATTTTGCTTCAATTGATAAAATTGCTTTCGTCTACAGAACATTTTTCCATAAAAACGCATCTAAATTTGAGGAAAAATTTCCTGGCGCTGTACTATTTCTGCACGCTCGGATCGACTAGTTTCTAGACATATCGGCTATTTTGATGAAAAATAATTAATAATTAAATAATATAATTATTTTTTATGCCATGAACGTCCAATATATAGATTTCGCAGTTAATGAAAAATATAAAAAAAGTTTTTTTACATAATAAAAAAATGAGTTTCCACAAATCTCTTGTACATACGCCGGGTGTCGAACTTCTGATGTAACTTCTTATTATATTGTTGTAACTTTGTCCCGTTACCGTAGCACCTCGGCCATCTAAAAGTTAATTTTTTTTTCATTTTTTTCGGATATGAATTTCAATTCATTACATCCTAATATTTATTTCAATAAAACATGAACAATTTTCTAACCATTAAAATTGCTTGATGTGTGAATGAATCATTGAAAGAAATAAAGCTTGTATGATTTTACTTGCAATGAGGCTACGAAATAATGATTGTTTGTTATTTCAAATAATTAATGCGTTAGACTTAATTATGATTTACGCAATTAATAAATAATTAAAATAAATTAAATAAATCATTTGTAATAATATTTGATTATCTGGAATATCTTAAGAATACAGTTCTTGTATTAAGATTTCGATCACCTTCAACAATTATTGTTTCTTATCTTAAATGTGTAATAGTGTACAATTAATTATTGCTTGAGCATTCGTGCAATTTTCTATTGTAATTTCCTAAATCTTTTATTCGACAATGATTATCATCTGAATTCACCTCTGTAATTTTTGTTTAAGTCCAAACCAATATTCTATCTAGAAACTAGCTAAAATCTGGACAATCTTTATATATTCAAATTCGTAACGAACTCCTAGATAGCGCCAAGACTGGGACTAGGCAGCAGGAAGATTTGGATCAAATACGTAGCAAAACTAGACAGCGCCAGTGTGAAAATAATGATTGTGACCCTTTTCATATGAGGACGCCCACATGTCACATGTATCAGTTATTACTATATTTTTTCAATAATATTGATATTATGATATTTTTCCAAAAATATATATTGAGAATGGAAATTGATGAGATGTTTCGTATAAAAAGGTTTTGCAATTTAGAGCGCATTTCTGGTATATATTCATCAAATACATGACTCTCCCGGTGCCTTCAGGTGGAGGATCTTCCCGGCTCCCTCCAGGGGGGAGGAGACTTCTGAAGGTCTCTATAGTATTTAACTTCATACCTAACTCATTGTAGACAATTTCAAGGTGCTGACCAGTTACAATACCTAGAGATTTGAAGACACTATATTTATTGCTGAATAAGAATACCTATAGATTTAAAGACACTATATTTCTTACTGCAGTTATGCTTAGCTAATTCTGAAAAGTTATGAAAAGTGGAAACATCTCCATCAGCCCGTCTGGCTTGTTTCATATTTCAGGTATAATTTTCTGACTTGTTCAATCACGCTTTTGCGAATATTCACTCAGTAGTCACGTTGACGTGATCGAGTTAGCTTGTACCGTATTTTACTTTAATTCGGTTTCACTAGCAAATCATGGGCGCTAAACGTGGCTTCGTGTTAAAACGTAATGCTAAGTTTGATTTCAAATTATGCATTAAATGCCAATCTGAGCCAAACCTTCCTACTTCTTCGACAAATTTGGGTAGAGATGAAATACGACTCGCGGCAAATCAAAGAAAAGATGATGTGTTTAAGCGTCTTCAGACTTTAGATTCGGAAAATCCAAGTGTAGAGTTTCTATATCATATGACAAATGCGTGTTATAAGTCATATACGCACAAAAAAGCGATAAATAAAGTTGCAGCAAAACGAAGACGAATTGAAAACGACGAATCAGTGGATGAAGCAGCGCATCAAACGCCAAATGAAGCAAGAGATGAATCTAGTGATCCTATTGAGGAAAATTGCTGTGAAAGTTTGATTGAATCGCAGGTTAGTAATGACATGAATGGGTCAGACTTGCAAAGCTATAAGGATGGATGTTGCGTTATTTGTAACTGCTTAAAAAAGGATGATGTTCTTCAAATGTATACATTTTTTAACCAAGCACGTGCAGATAAATTTCTTGAAATAGCTTGTCAGAATCAAGATCAAGTTTTTAATCGAATTGGTCACTTAGAATTTATTGAAGTTGGTAAAAATGACAGTTCATACCATCAAAAATGTTAACGGCAATACGAGCGAGCTTACGAACGTCAATTCGAAAAATTTCAATCATTTTCTCCGAGTGATGACGATCCGAATCAGAATTTTACATCTGAGAAGGCAGTTTCATTACTTGTAGAAAAATTACGAATTAATATCGAAGCGGGCGAAGCATTTACATTGACTGAGATTACAAAAACAGTAAATGAAACTCAAAAACACCGTAATATTTCAACGACATCTTCTGCCGACACACTTGAATGAAAAAATATTGTCGGTTCATTAGCTTTTTTTGGGACTGAAAATCTAATATCATCTTGAAATATACTTTCTAAAACTTTTTAAACCTCTTTATTAGTCGTTGAAATATTACGGTGTTTTTGAGTTTCATTTACTGTTTTTGTAATCTCAGTCAATGTAAATGCTTCGCCCGCTTCGATATTAATTCGTAATTTTTCTACAAGTAATGAAACTGCCTTCTCAGATGTAAAATTCTGATTCGGATCGTCATCACTCGGAGAAAATGATTGAAATTTTTCGAATTGACGTTCGTAAGCTCGCTCGTATTGCCGTTAACATTTTTGATGGTATGAACTGTCATTTTTACCAACTTCAATAAATTCTAAGTGACCAATTCGATTAAAAACTTGATCTTGATTCTGACAAGCTATTTCAAGAAATTTATCTGCACGTGCTTGGTTAAAAAATGTATACATTTGAAGAACATCATCCTTTTTTAAGCAGTTACAAATAACGCAACATCCATCCTTATAGCTTTGCAAGTCTGACCCATTCATGTCATTACTAACCTGCGATTCAATCAAACTTTCACAGCAATTTTCCTCAATAGGATCACTAGATTCATCTCTTGCTTCATTTGGCGTTTGATGCGCTGCTTCATCCACTGATTCGTCGTTTTCAATTCGTCTTCGTTTTGCTGCAACTTTATTTATCGCTTTTTTGTGCGTATATGACTTATAACACGCATTTGTCATATGATATAGAAACTCTACACTTGGATTTTCCGAATCTAAAGTCTGAAGACGCTTAAACACATCATCTTTTCTTTGATTTGCCGCGAGTCGTATTTCATCTCTACCCAAATTTGTCGAAGAAGTAGGAAGGTTTGGCTCAGATTGGCATTTAATGCATAATTTGAAATCAAACTTAGCATTACGTTTTAACACGAAGCCACGTTTAGCGCCCATGATTTGCTAGTGAAACCGAATTAAAGTAAAATACGGTACAAGCTAACTCGATCACGTCAACGTGACTACTGAGTGAATATTCGCAAAAGCGTGATTGAACAAGTCAGAAAATTATACCTGAAATATGAAACAAGCCAGACGGGCTGATGGAGATGTTTCCACTTTTCATAACTTTTCAGAATTAGCTAAGCATAACTGCAGTAAGAAATATAGTGTCTTTAAATCTATAGGTATTCTTATTCAGCAATAAATATAGTGTCTTCAAATCTCTAGGTATTGTAACTGGTCAGCACCTTGAAATTGTCTACAATGAGTTAGGTATGAAGTTAAATACTATAGAGACCTTCAGAAGTCTCCTCCCCCCTGGAGGGAGCCGGGAAGATCCTCCACCTGAAGGCACCGGGAGAGTCATGTATTTGATGAATATATACCAGAAATGCGCTCTAAATTGCAAAACCTTTTTATACGAAACATCTCATCAATTTCCATTCTCAATATATATTTTTGGAAAAATATCATAATATCAATATTATTGAAAAAATATAGTAATAACTGATACATGTGACATGTGGGCGTCCTCATATGAAAAGGGTCACAATCATTATTTTCACACTGGCGCTGTCTAGTTTTGCTACGTATTTGATCCAAATCTTCCTGCTGCCTAGTCCCAGTCTTGGCGCTATCTAGGAGTTCGTTACGAATTTGAATATATAAAGATTGTCCAGATTTTAGCTAGTTTCTAGATAGAATATTGGTTTGGACTTAAACAAAAATTACAGAGGTGAATTCAGATGATAATCATTGTCGAATAAAAGATTTAGGAAATTACAATAGAAAATTGCACGAATGCTCAAGCAATAATTAATTGTACACTATTACACATTTAAGATAAGAAACAATAATTGTTGAAGGTGATCGAAATCTTAATACAAGAACTGTATTCTTAAGATATTCCAGATAATCAAATATTATTACAAATGATTTATTTAATTTATTTTAATTATTTATTAATTGCGTAAATCATAATTAAGTCTAACGCATTAATTATTTGAAATAACAAACAATCATTATTTCGTAGCCTCATTGCAAGTAAAATCATACAAGCTTTATTTCTTTCAATGATTCATTCACACATCAAGCAATTTTAATGGTTAGAAAATTGTTCATGTTTTATTGAAATAAATATTAGGATGTAATGAATTGAAATTCATATCCGAAAAAAATGAAAAAAAAATTAACTTTTAGATGGCCGAGGTGCTACGGTAACGGGACAAAGTTACAACAATATAATAAGAAGTTACATCAGAAGTTCGACACCCGGCGTATGTACAAGAGATTTGTGGAAACTCATTTTTTTATTATGTAAAAAAACTTTTTTTATATTTTTCATTAACTGCGAAATCTATATATTGGACGTTCATGGCATAAAAAATAATTATATTATTTAATTATTAATTATTTTTCATCAAAATAGCCGATATGTCTAGAAACTAGTCGATCCGAGCGTGCAGAAATAGTACAGCGCCAGGAAATTTTTCCTCAAATTTAGATGCGTTTTTATGGAAAAATGTTCTGTAGACGAAAGCAATTTTATCAATTGAAGCAAAATTTCTTTTAAAAATTTATGAATTTTGAGAAGCCGAAAATCTAATTCCGGACAATCTTTATTAAATTAAAGTTCTCCAAATAATTTGAATAAATTTAAAAAACGAAATAAAGGCCAGGTGCTCGCTTAAACTAAATAAAATAAAATTTTTTTTTTATCAAGTTCAACTTTGATTGAAAAGTTCCGGAAAGTAGAATACTTTAACTTAATATGAAAGCAGTTTGTAGCACCAATTTCTCTGGCAGTATCAATGATTGTCAGACTGAGATCTGCCAGTAAAATCAAAAAATTTTGTTTCCTCACAATTATTTTCACCACATTCTTTTCATTGTATATATTGTGTGTATATGTATATATTGGTTATATATTACATAATGAGATATTTTTTACAGCACTTGAACTGGCCCTTTTCAGGGCCACCAAATTCTTAAACGTGGAACCATGACTTTTATCAATTTAAAGATCAAACCCAAACGAAGCAGAAGGTTCCTCATATGTGTGTTACCTTGATCTTTTATTGTCGATGAATCTTTTTAAAGTGTATTTTATAAACGCGAAATGAACATGTATTCTTGGAAACCAAAGCACTTCTGAGTTACAAATGTAACTTACATTTCAGGTACTTGGTACCTGAAAGTTATTTCATTTTGTGTGTATTTCTTATACGTTACAATATTATTTTTCCAATTTACTTCATTACTAAGAATAATGATTTAAGATGAAAATATAAGTAATGAAAATGAGATATTTTATTGCAATCAAGAGACTTACTTGATGCGTAAATTATTAAATTTGGAAATAACGTATCGTTTGTATCATGATTTGTAGATTTCAAATTTTATACTTCTACATTATTAGGTGCTAAATTGCAAAATTTCTTATATTTTGTATTTAATCCTCAGTAGGAAGGTGCGCGTATTACGAGTGCAAGATGGAAAAGGACGCACTTATGGAACGCGCTATACAGTTGTCCTACTCGCACTCACAACTCTTCCTGGCTAGTTGCGCCAGGATGGGAGAGCCCCTTGCAAGAGCGACAGGTCTACGCCTTTGGCTTAAACAAAATTTGGGATGGTTTATGGGGGCCACATGCGGCCACCGTAAAATCTTCCTTCATAACAGCAATAAGGATCCATTACATTTTAACCAAAAAAATGAAATTTAATAATAAACAAAGTATAAGTAATAGAAATATTTTTAAAAAGCCATTTTATTTTTTAATTTTTATGAAAATTATTCAGCTTTATTACAAGTCTGTACGACTATTAGTAGCTGAAAACGAGACTTTGTTCATTATTGTTTACAGCGCAAAGAGTCATCATTGGATTTTAAACTAGCTGACGCTAATTTTTTAATGAGGCTTTAGATTATCCATGTACAAATTTCCAGAAGATTTTATCAAAAATTGCTAAAGATACAGCATGTCAAAGTATGTACATTCTAAAATGCGCATTAAATTGTTAAATATGAACATTACAATAAAATTTTCTTCATGAAAGTGGAAGTACACCCAAAAAGGAGTATCTTTTGTCTCTTGAAATTTCTTGATAAAATTGTTTCCTACAAAGAAAACCAGCTTTATATTTTGCCTCTGAATTTTTTTAATCAATGTTTTCTCGAAATTGATTACTTCTATAAAAAAATGTTCTCTTAAAAAAAAATGCTCCTCTGAGAGTACTCCAACTTTTGTAAGAAGCTTTTTCCTGTGCAATCAATATTTTAAACAAAATAAGCACAATTTTCTTTTTCCTCATTTTTCCACGTAATTGTTAATTTTTTATGTTAACAATTGATTGAATCAAAAAACGATACAGGAAGTTTCTCTTCGTGAATCGGTTCTCTAGCCGACCATGTATTTGAACTTTTGAAAAACCTCAAATTACAATAGGACTATTGCATTAATTAAAAAAATAATTAAAACGCGAATATCTCGAAACCTCCCCATTTTTCGGGGGGGGGGGCACCCTACTTTTTCGTAATCAGCACAACATTTTACATAATATTCAGTAAAAAAATCCTGCGGACCTAGAACGGCACACAGGATTACACCCAGCTCCTAGAGTAATATTCTTTGTCCTTGCGCGACGAACCTGTCAACTCGCTCACGGTGCTACGTGCACGGCGCAGGGCATTCTTCTGGTCTCACGGGCTCTATGTGTGTGTTCTCTCTCTCTCTCGCTCTCTGTCAAAGCAAATGGCGTCGCGCTTGTATCTCAGCTGTGCATTGGTTAAATAACGTGTTGATTGGATTCCTTGCAACTTATTGTGTTTTCTTTTAACTTATGAAGTGCCACAATAAAGATATGGCCGTGGGTGCCTATCTACAACCCTTCTAAAAATAATTAATTGAAAACAATTCAGAACGATAGAACGAAATTTGAATTGTTTCTAATCGTGTTTTTTAATCGTGTGTGCACGATTGAGAACGATTGAGTGTTGCAAAGTTTCAATCGTTCCCAATCGTTCCCAATCGGGCCAATCGGTAGTAGGATTTCGAGGTTATGAAGTGGCAATTTGATGGCAGCACTTTCGTCTGGCGGGAATTATTTGAAAACGTTTATTTACTTTTTTCGAGACAACACATTTTAGGCAATATGTTCATGAAAAAAATTAGGTAAATGTTTTGTTATAATTTCGGCGAGCTGAGAGTGCTGTTATCAAAAAATTTGCCAATGTGGTGAAGTTTTTTCATCAAATTATTAATTTCATTGTCTATAATTTTGTATAAAAAACGTGTAATTTATTAAATAAATTACTTACAGAACCATTAAAATTAAGTGAGAGTAAAGCTGTTCAGATCTTTTTTTGGTGAAACTTCAACTATTTCGTTGAAAATCGATATTTTGCATTTAAAAATTAAACTATTTGTTTGAAAATTTATGTACTATGTGAAAAATTTGACTTTTTTTGTAAACAAATAATCTTTATGACTGAAAATTCATCTTTTTTAGTTAGAAATTCGCCTTTTGGTAGAAATTCATCTTCTTGGTCCAAAATTCAATTATTCTAGTTAAAGATTCATCATTTCAGTAAAAAATTCATCTGTCTGGTTTAAAATTCAACTATTTCAGTTAAATATTTACAATTTTATTTGAAAATTCATCACTTCGTTTGTTTGGTTAAACGTTAATTTTTTTGAATTGAAATTTGATTATTTAAGTTTTGGTTGACAATTTATATTTTTGAGTGAAAATTAATTTTTTTGCTTGAAAATTCAACTGTTTCAGTTGAATATTAATTGATTTAGTTGAAAACTCTTATGTTTGGTTAAAATTTTTTTTTTCCAAAAATTTTACTATTCCATTTTCGGTTAAAAATTATTTATTTTTTGCTTCAAAATTCAACTACATATTTGGTTGAAAATTTGTCTTCTTTAATCAACAATTCAACTATTTTGTTAAAAATTCATATATTTTGTTGAAAAATTGTATTTTTTGTACAAAATAATTCTTTTTATCTGAAAATTAATATTCTGGTTTAAAAATTCATCTTTTTGGTTGAAAATTCAAGTGTTTCAGTTAAATATTCATAATTTTAGTTGAAACTTTTTTTTTCAATTCAAATATTCAGTTGAAGATTCATAATTTTATTTGAAAATTCATCACTTTGGTTGAAAATTCAACTTTTTTGTTGAAAATCCGTTTTTTTTTTGTTGAAAATTAATTTTTTCAACTAAAAGTTTAACTATTTCATTTTTTTGTGTAAAAGATTGATATTTTTAGTGGGAAATTGAAGTATTTTTAAAAAATTCATTTATTTTGCAATGTTCTCCTTGTTGTGTTAAAGGATGTTCAGAATGATCGTCATGAATTAAAATGAATGTTTACGTTTTGCGGCAAATATGAATATGTTACTTTTAGTTGACTGGGAAAATTGAAAGACTTGACCGGGGATTTGAAATCGTCCGCCGAATCGCCACCCTTGAAAATCTCTGTGCTTGAGGAAGGAAAACCAGTTGTTGCGATGATTCCTGCATGTATTTAATACAATTTTGAACTATTTCACCTGTAAATAATACAATTTTTAATGTTTAAATTCAAAAATAGTTTATTCTGTAACAGTTTTTAAATAGTTAAATGTCCAAGTCTATTTCTGTCAATTATTGTTAATTTATTTAACTTTTTAATTACATAAAGCCTTCTGAACAATCTAATACTATAAAATAAAAAATTTGAAACCTTTAAAATTCAAAGATTTTAAGATTAGGCATTGCAAACCAAATTATTTGAAATATTCAAAATTGAGTATTTTAAATATTTAAAACTAGAAATTTTCGAGAATTTCAAATCAAACTTATTTATAAATTCAAAATTTTTATGCTGCAAGACTTTTAAAAAGATTGGACAAGTTTTTCTACTAAAAATGAAAAGAATTTAATGAGTTACCTACACTTTATTTAGTCCGAGTTTCAAAATATTGGCGCCATCCTACGTTCTAATGATTCCAATCGTTTTCAATTGGGTATCCAATATTCTGAATCAGAGGTTAAGTTGTCACTGCAGCATTTGGATATTGCGATAATTATTTACAAGCGGTTTTTTACGCTTTCAACAAAAAAAAAATGTCAACAATATGAATTTAAAAAGAAGTAAATAAACGTTTTACAATAATATACTCGCTAAATAAAACTACTACTGCCTACTTGATAAAGACACTATATCACTGTCACATCGTTAGATGGCATGATTTTTACGTACGGTTAACTCACATAATTTGGACTCTTCATTCGTTATACCGCCTGAACAAACATTCTATTTTTTGTACTTGAAATTTTTGTTGAATTGTTAAAAATTTAATTTCCAACCTATAAACACGTGCGCGTCATGTGTGTTACAAACGTAAACTACAGAGGGCGCACTGCAGGCAAGTGCATTTACTCAATTCAACCCGATTGGAAACAATTGACACAATTAGCAACAATTTAAACCGATTCAACTTTTGATCCCTCTTAATCGTTATGAATCGTGTCCAATCCATTATTTCTAGAAGGGAACATCAATAACATAGCTTCCCACAGTTTCTTTGTGAAGTAAAGTGCCCAAAATTTGAAAATTATAATTGTTTAAAGCGTTTGAAGTGTGAAGTGAATATAAAGTATCGTTATAAAAAAAAATTATCGTCAAAGAAAGGGAGCGAAGGAAATATGTAGAGCAACGTAAGTAAAAAAACCTGCTTATAAATAAAATCTGACATATTTTATATTTCAACGTAAAAAATAAATTTTTTTTTGTAGGTTGCGTTTATTATTATAATTCTATCAATAGAGTTATGTTGGTAAATTTTATTAATTTCATTATTCTATTCATTTAAAACCTTTTCAACAATTTCAGAAAGTAGAACAACGATCAGTGAAACGAAACAGAAATATGTCTGTAGAGCCAAACAAATTTTCATTTTAACACTCTTTGTGTAAAATGAAATGGTTGAATTTAGAGGTTAGGCTCATCAAAAGAAAAGTGCGAGTGAGGCAGCTTTTGAAAATAAACTATATGTTTATCAGGTTATGCGAGTTTGTTTCCTTTTGCTACCGGCAAAAGTTTTTCGAGCTGTCAAGTAAAATGAGTGTGTGTGATGTATAATATAATTAATACTTTTAGTTAAGTGAATGACATAAGATTGCGGTTATCAAAGGAGTGAATTGTGAAAGTGATAAGTATAGAATTTAATGAAATTGTATGAACATGAAATCTTGCAATTGGAATTGCAATCTATACTTACCACTTTCATAACGAACTTCTTTGATTACCGCAATCTTATAAAACGCACTTGACTTAATTATGTATCCACTTAACCAAACATATTAATTATTATAGTTCACACCTTTTACACGCTCATTTTACTTGACAGCTCGAAAAACTTTTGCTGGTAGCAATAAAGAAAACAAACTCGCATAACCTGATAAAGATACTTTATTTTCAAAAGCTGTCTCACTCGCACTTTTACTGTGCGTAAGAAAAGGATACGTGGCGCTTGGGCACTAAGTGAAGAGTGATTACTACTTACAGGCCTGTCAGTTACGATCTTGTTGCTTCCGTCAGATTCGAAAAAGTTGTCCATGGCAGTTCAGTCTCCTTATCCTTATTATTCCTTTGTGACTACTCCTTACTATTCCTTCGTGAAATATACATATCTTACTCATTCCGTTCGTTCGTTCGCAGTATAGAGTTAGTTCGCAGTGATACTTTTGTTTTTTACTTATTTTTTTGGAGATTGAGTTTCTATGTTAGAATTACTAAAAATGTCGTTAAATCCCTCAAAAATACCTAATATCCCATAAAATAGCGTAAAGTAAAGTTACCTAGAATTACTGAAAATTCCGTGAAATCCATTGAAATTTGATAAAATCCCATTAAATTTCTTGAAATTCCTACAAAATCTCAAAAATTCTTTTAAAGTTTCTAAAATAACTTGATATTTCTCAAAATTACTTAAAATGCCATAAAATCTCATTAGATACCTTAAAATCCCTGAAAATCCAATCAAATCTCGCCAAATCTCTTAATATTTCTGAAAATCAAAATAAATTTCACAAAATCCCTTGAAATCTCTTGAAAGTCTTTAAAGTTCCATAATATCCCAATAAATTTCGTAAAATTCCTTTAAGCTTCGTAAAAGCATATAATATTCTTTAAAATTACTTAAAATCCCACAAAATATCATTAAATCCCTTAATATTACTTGAAAATCCCATGAAATCTCGTGAACTACATTCAAATTTTGTGATATCCCTTGAATTCTCCCAAAAGTAATTAAAATTACTTAGAATTAGTAAAAATTCCGTGAAATTCCTTAAAATTTTATAAAGTCTCAATAAGTTTTGTGAAATGCTAGGAAATTTCTTAAAAATACCACGAAATCTCGTAAAATCCCTTAATATTATATAAAATCCCAAATAATTTCGTATAATCTCTTGAAATTTCTTTAAATTACTGAAAATCCCCTAAAATATTGTTACATCCTTTAGAATACCATCAAATTTCTTCAAGTACGATATTTATTCGCATTAATTCTGTTCACATTGGAGCTCCTACGTTCAGTTCTTTTATCGAGTGTTTTTCTTTCGCGATTCTTTCTGTAATCTACAATTTTGTAGATTTTAAAAATATTTAAAGTAATTTCCAATAATTAGAAGGAATTACGTCAATAATCAATACAATTTATGGAACTTCAAGGAGTTTCAAAAAAATTTTAAGAGATTCAAAGAAATATAAAAATATTTTAAGATATTTGAAAATAATGTATTGGATGTACAAGAATTTCTAGATATTGCCAAAAATTTCGAGCAATTTTAATTTATTTTGGAGAATTTTAAGATATTTTAAAACAGTTATTGGGGTAAGGGTAAATGGGAAACTGAGTAATTGGTTCGATATTATGCAAGGTGTCAGGCAAGGATACGTTCTGTCCTCACGGGTATTTATTATATTCATGGAAAAGTGTCTAAGGATTCCCCTCTTCGACGAAGAAGGTGTGAATCTTGGGACAGTGGGGGTGCGTGGCTTAGCGTTCGCAGATGATAAGGTTGTTATGACAACGTCAATCGAAGACTTGCAAAGAATGTTGAGCAAGCTGAATACAATTATGAAGAACATGGGCCTTAAAATTACGTAAATTATACAAAAATTATGGTGTTTGAATGAAAGGGTGAGAAAACAATGTTAAACATTGTCCTAAAGGATGAGAGAATATAACAAGTTGATAAGTACATATATCTTGGTAGTCTATTCACTAATGACGGAAAGATAGGTGGGCAGATAGATAGGCGTATAAATGAGGGTAAGAAGATTATCGATAGAGCAGGATCCCTTGTCAGAAATAAAAATATATCAGGCAAATTTAAAATGGTGATATATAATTTTATACTTACAGCCACTGTTCTGTACGGTAGCGAGACCTGGAAACACCAAGAAAAGGATAAGAGTAAAATTAATGCGGTTGGCATGCAATGCCTACACATTGTGTGCGGTAAAACGCTGAGGGACAAAGTTAGCTACATAAGAATCCCCAAATAAACTGGTATACATGATACAATATTTGACAAGAATGAAAGAAATTTGTTACGATGGTTTAGGCATATTGAGAGAATGAAAGATGAATTACTGACTAAACAAGTATATCAAGGTTAAATAAATGGCAGCATACCCAGAGGCAGATCAAAGAAAGAGTGGTGAGAATGTGTGAATGAGACCCTAATTCGAAGAGACAGAAGAAGCCTTAGAAACACAAGAGCTTGCATGAGAAAATGCATGGACGTGAAGGAAGATAATGAAATATGCCAGGACAGAGAAGCGTAGCGACAAATAGTTTATAAGAAATGCATGGGGAAGAGTGACAGTGGAGTGAATGAGTCTGGAACAAAAGTCCTTGGATAGTAATGAGCCCGACTGGAGAGCTTTACATGATGAATTTGTGAAGCTTTTTGTCTGGCTTGACCGCTAGAGAGATTGATCAGCGACTTGGCTTTGAGTGAGTCACGCTTACCTTGAAAGGGATATGGCTTAATGGTATAATAATATATAATAATGAAATTAAGGTAATAATATTAAGAATAAGATAAAATAAAGTAGGAATATGGCAAACCCACCGCCCGAGATCTCCGGCTCTTGCAGTCAGCCACGTTGCATTGGGCTAACTCCCCAATGCAACGAATTGTGCGGTTACGTCACCAGTATCGCGCAGTGCCACCCACAATAAGCCTCTCTCGGATGCAGATCATGGCTCAGTTGGGAGTGGCAATAGGACCGAACCGATGCGACGACCAGGCAATGGCCCCAGAAAAACGCAAGAACATCGTTTCAAATGGTCGGACCGACTCAGGAGGGACTTCCTTATCTTTCGACAAGGAAGCTCACCGGCGCGAAGAGGATATATGCAGAGGTTACATGAACGTTGGGCCAATAAGCACCTGGAATATGCTCATACAACCTCTCAGTATTCAAGAGATCAGGTATCCTTTTTACGCCGATAGGGATATGAAGCTATTTATCAGCAAGAAGAAGAGGAACATTTTCCAGCGAACATACCACTCGTTCCAGCAAGACCACCCTTGCAGATAGCCGATGATACCAACATGAGAACTAGGAGATCAAAAATCCACCAAAAAGTCTTTCTCAGGATGGACAAATTAGCTGAAGCTAATACTGCTCTCCCTGATTTGCTCCACGAAGATGTCAATCTTTGGACTCTGAACTGCGCAGTTTATGAGAAGCCTTACCGACAATAGAAGTAATGATACTTCAGTACGCCTGAGTAAGACTCGCGAGCGAATTGCACAGCTTCAGTTTAAAATTAAAACGACGAGATGGCATGAATCAAATGTTCAGTGCGTGATGAGCTACATACGATCAAATAAAAAATGCTCTCCAAAAGTTAGGGCACTTGCTCGAAACCTAAGAAAAGCAAATCACACGCAGAACAAGTGTAAACTGTTGACCATCAACCTGCACTGGACGCAAAAAATAAGAGCTTTTTCAACAGCCGAAGAGCGCCCTGAACGGAGAGTGAAGCGCATTCAGGAAAATTCCACCTTTTCTAATCACCCTTCCCGTCCGTTTAATAAACGTCATGTGCGTTGAAAATCCGCCTAGTCAAGAAGAGATTCAAGTCTTCTGGGAGCAAGTATATGGAAATACTTATCAGCTAATTGAGGACGCTGCAGATATATCACTCTTTCGTAACTTTTCCCAAATGCGAGGGTTGCAACGTCCTGTGGAGGAATGTCCAGTTATTACTGCTGAAGAAGTGAAGAAAGTTATAGCTAGAACAGAAAACTTTTCAGCGTCAGGGCCAGTAAAAATCAAAAACTTTTGGTAGAAGAAGTTCACTCCTACGCACCAACATCTAGCTCGTATATTTACTACTTTCTTAAACGGAGAACAACCCATCCCGCAGTGGTTAGTGGAAGGACGCACTGTACTGATACCTAAGGTCGGAGTGTTGTCAAGTACAAAGAACTACAGGCCCATAGCTTGTTTAAACACCAGCTACAAGCTATTCACTGGCATCCTTAAAGAGAGGATATTACATTTATCGAGACAGTATGGAGTGCAATAGTTAAATAACGTGAATGCAAGAGAGGGCTGGCAGGTTGTAGGGAGAACCTGTTAATAGACAGGTGTATTACCCAGGACTCGATCAGGTATCGACGCAATCTGTCCATGGGTCTTCCAACGAGACTCCCTCAGCCCGATACTTTTCTGCATCTCCCTCTTGCCTCTATTGTGCTCCAAGGCAAAAGCTCTGGATACCTATGTGGACCGCCGAATAGGAGAGAATATAAGGTCAACCACCTTTTATACATGACTGATCTTGAACTCTTTGCCTTTTCAAAAGATGACCTTAACATCCTTGTGGCGACGGTAAATAGGTACTATAAGCTATTGGCATGAGCTTTGGACTGGACAAGTGTGCCTGCGTCCACCTACACCAAGGAAGACTAGAAACTACATCATCGCGTGACGATCAGGATGTTCAACTCATAGGCGAAAATAGCATTCAACATCTTGGTAATGGAGAAACGTATGCATATCTTCGAATATCGCAGGCGAAAACCCAAAATGTGTGTGTGTTAAAAAAGACCCTTGCAAAAAGGTATCGCCAAATTCTCAGAAAAATTTGGGCTTCCGCATTATCTGGGAAGGATAAGATCCAGGCGACCAATATGCCAATATGATGAGTTGAAGCAACTTGACCGAAGCATACACAAGATGATGACAATCCGTCGAAGTCGTCATCCTAGATCTTACGTACCTCGAATATACCTCCCTCGAGATAAAGGGGGTAGAGGCTTGCTGAGCTTAGAGTGTCTTCATCGCAGAACGGTTCTGGCTACAGCCTGCTCAGTTCTAAATAGCACAGATTTTCTTATGCGACTAGTACATCAACATGAAGTCGTCAATGCTGCGGCGTTTCTATATCGTGCCGCAGATAGGGCCGCAGAGGAGCTTGGCCTCCCATTTGATTCCAGCGACACTACACATGGCCTAGCATCACTAACACCTTTGGTGCTCAAAAGTCGTGTACAGGAAGCAGAACATACGCTTCTACTAAGAGAACATGCTGACAAGCCCCTTCATGGTAAATTCTACGGCATTATACGTAGAGAAGAGCTCTCGATGGGTCTGTCCAACATGTTTCTCAAGTCTGCTGGATTAAAATCGGAGACTGAGGGATTTCTTTTTGCCTGTCAAGATGGCGTTATAGACACCTTAGTTTACCGCGAGCGCATAATGAATATACCTGTAGGCGATACCAACTGCCGAGCGTGCAAGCAAGAGCCAGAAACACTTGGACATGTTCTCAGTGGATGCTCAAAATATGCACGATATGGGTACATAGAGAGACACAATGCGGCTCTAAAAGTGTTATATTACCATCTTTGGCACTTCGATTGTGTTGGTCTGATGCCCGTTTTGCCATTCGCTCAGGGGGAACTCGAGTCCGTTGTGGAGAATGATCAGTGTAAGATCTACTGGAATTTCTCATTCTCCACCACTCAACGTATCAGTGCTTCGAAGCCTGATATTTTTACTTTTATTTACTTACTTATATTACTGATATTGTCCTCCAAGATCTGAAGACGAAGATGAACAATTTACGTGATTTAATTGTCCGCACCAGCCTATGGTAGTATCACGGCAAAGGAGGAAGAAGAACAGGCGAAATATCAATCACTTCTTTTCGAGCTGAGCAGGCTGTACCAAGGCTACAAATTCCATCTTGTAGTTCTCATAATCAGCTGCCTTGGAGGTATGAAAGCTTCATTTCTTAGCCAACTCAACAAGGTTTCGGCGTAAATTACCCGCTCTTGCTTACCTTCTAGGACAGAAGGAGCAGGTGTGGATGACGTATACTTTCCGCTTGCGTCGGGATTCGTTGCTTTAAGGAACCATGATCGTAGCTTCAGGAGTCTAAAACTTCTCATAAAAAAGTCAGATGTCTTCGAGGATTTTCAATAGATTTTACAGGATTTTCATACAGTTTTAATGATTTCAAATAATTTGAAAGGATGAGAAATAGACATTAAAGTATTTCAAGAGATTGGACATAATGTTTATATATTTGAAAAGAATTCAGAAGAGTTTGTCGATTTTCAATAGATTTTTTGAAATTTCAAGGCAGCAGTTAAGCTAGGCGAGTTCTGGGACACCACTACGTAGTTCCAGCTGCCACCGACAGATGGCTCCACCGGTCAGTTCCCAAAGTCGGTAATTTAACTCTCGGTGTGGTAGATCCCTGGCACGGTTTCTTGACTCGGCTAGTAAAGTGTTTTAAATTATTTGAAGCAAACACGGTTAAATAAATACGCAGTTTTTTTTACCTTTGCATGATTTATTTATTGTTCACAAACTTTTTGCAGTACATAACAATTATAAAGTAAATGGCACTTATTGCACATATTTAAATTCGAAAAGATTACAGGGTCCTCCCAAATAACGAAAATAGAGCTTTTTTGTAGCAGCTGCTTCTTCCAACTTCTCAATCGTCTCCTCACACGTAGCATCCTCAAAAATGTTCATGATCCTGCCTGGCAAGAAGACTTCATACTGGTTTTCCAACCTGCCACTGAAACCTGATGCTCCTTTTATTCCCCATTACCCCTACTCTAATTACGTTCTAGAAAGATCGATCAAAGTTTTGAGAAAGAATCGTTACACGCAACGTTAATGTTGCCTGCAATAAATTTCTAGAACTATCGATATTGAATGTAATCTCTAACGGTATTGCGGGAAATTTCACTCGAAAGTTTCAACTTCCACCTATCAGGATATATATTTGAAATTCATTGTCTCGAACCTTCCAGAAATTTTGACGTAATCTCTGACGATTTTCTATAAATCGAAATTTCTAGAAGGTCTGACGTTAGACGTGTTTTCTCGATACTTCTAGTTCTAGAGGAATCGACGCAGTTAATTATAATGATCGTTCACTGTAATATCTAACGCGCGAAGAAACGAGATCGTGTAAACTTTGAAAATGCAACCCAACGATCTGTGTCTAGCGCTGAAATCTGATATCAACCCAACGATGCTTGAATCAAGTCCAACTTTGAAAATGCAGTCCAACGACGTATGTGATTGTCCACCGCTGACAGTAAGCGATATTTGGATTTGGAGTTCTACCCAACGATGTTTGTAATATTTGACGCCGGAAGGAAAGATATCGAATAAAATTTAGAATCAGCTTAACGAATTCGTAACTTCTTAAATCGCTGAATGGTTTTAAATAAATCTTCACTCGATGTCAAAATAAATGTTTCGTTTATTCAAGAAAAAGTCTAAGCCTAATTTACAAGAGAAAATCTTCACCTACAATGTGATAAAGGTAAACGTAGTTAAAACATGAATTCACAATGGTTATAAAAGTCTTTGAGCGTTGTGTTGCTTAAGGAAGTATCTGAAGTATTAACGATTTCAGTCATATCTTCATCATCATCATCATTGCAGTCGGTTTTACTCTCAGCGTAATGCCTGTTAGTTGGCTGATCCCGAGGATTCAAGAACCAGGTCTTAAGAGCTAGAGCATTTCGAACAGCACAGTTTGCATTCCAGCAGTGAAGGTGGTGTTTGCATCTTGTTAAAACTGTGCTGCACAATTTTTTCAACGGAGGGCAGCCCAGATCTTCCAGATTATTCAGATTTTGCACGTACTGGTCCAACCATTTTTTCTTTTCCAAGCATTTAACGTAGACTGCACTAGCGCCACCTAGTGTATCGCGAATTATAAGCCTCACTTCTTCATAGAGTATGTCACCGGAAGTCCATTCCAAGCCATGGTGATTGCGCCTCAACCATAAATTCTCACTCTTGTATTTAGCAGGCAGCGAGTCCCAATAGTAGGGTGGTTTAAACAGGTAGACCACAGGTTGAGCGTCTTCCTGAAGAGGAATTATAGTCAACTCCTTGAAGACGAACTGGTTGATGGGCTTCTTGAAGCCTTGTACGTCCACGATGAACTCCATATCGATGAAACCTGAACTCTATTACTGAAATCATCACTATCTTATACCTTTTCTCCCCACCACCACTGACATTACCACCAATTCTGTCATTACCTTCACAACTATCATCTTAAATCAACTTCTTTACACTACCACTCAGTGGCTGGTACTGAATAATACGGTCATGTATAATTAGACACTAGGCTGTAGTTTCAGCGGAAAAATTGTCTGCAGATTCAAAATCCAAGCGAACGTCCACTGAGGTCTGTTTGAGGAACTCAATTTGTTTTGAGCAATCAATGACACTGAGAGGAGCATATTGTTTAAAATCACTTTTCTTCAACATTGGTTCAGGCTCTTTACCATAGTAGGCTGCTTGAAAGTTTGCATACATCTCATACAGCAGTGTAAACTGATTATGGCCAAAGTCCAGATTCAAATTACCATATGGATAGTACTGTGAATTGAGGAATAACTTGACATTGGTTATATTGCAGTGATCGAAGCGATTAGCATATCTGGCTAGCCTATCCTTTCTACCTGATTGGAAACCCAGTATAATGTAGCGTGGCTTTTCCAACTGAGTTGACGTTTTCACAGTCCATATACGTCTTCAGGTTTGTCGGTTGGCTCAAAAATTAAATTAAAAATATTCCAATACCATTTTCAATACTTGAAAAACAAACTATGCCTTCTGCCAAAACATGTTCCGAAGAAAGTTTACAGATCTCCGTGAAGGCAACAATTTTGATATCTAAACTTTTTCTCGTATCACGCGTTATTTGGCTGAAAATTTGAATTTTCGATTTTTCAAGAAAATTCAAAAAGTTGTTATGGTAATCTTGTAGGGCTTTCAAAAGCCAACGTTTTTCTTTTCTTGACTGATTTTCACATCGTGCGTTCTTTGGCTTGAAATTTTCGATGGTTTTTAAAATTTTGGAAATGCTATAACGCTGATTATTTTTTTTATCAAAAAAAGTCCTAAGGATAAATTGTTTAAATTTCTGAGTATTACGAATAGCCGTACATACAATTTTTAAATCTTTAAAAAAATAGTCTCAAAAATTTTTTTCATGCTCTAACTTTTTGAATATTAATTCAAAATAGTTGGCTACCGAACTTGACCTTCAGTTTCTGATACTAAAAGAGTATACCAAAGGCCAAATTGAAAAATTAATGTTGTCAAAAGTTATCGTGCTGTGCTCACATACAGACATACAGGCAGACACATTTGTGAAAACCTGTTTTTCGAGTTCAGAGGGTCTCAAAACGTGGACATTGGACACAAAACGGGGGGGGGGGGGGGGGGATCAAATTTCACACAAATCTAATACCTTCTCCGATGAAAATGTAAAAATTTCGGGGACCTGTTATCGGAGACCAAATGGTTCCTGGCTACAGGACTACGAATGACGCTTTGAAGAATCGTCTGCCTGCTGTGTAGCGAACAGGAGGTTTTTGCGCCTATGGCTTTCTGTAGCGGGTACAGCGTCACCCATTTTTTGAAGGGATCTGTGTCACATTTACATTCGACAATGCCGAGAAGCACGTTTTTTCATTACGAGTTTTCCAGTATTAAAACTCATTCAGATCGTGATTATTCAGACGTTTTTACTCCGACATTATTAATTTTTATTGACCGTTCAACGTTTGAGATGAAACCGCTAAATCGAGATACATCTGATACATATTTTTGCACTTGTGGAGGACTCCAAAGTCGAGGTATTGAAAGTTGAGGGCCACTTTTCCTGTTTTTTTTTTCACATATTTTCGGTCACAGGAAAGAGAAAAAATTGTTGGTGAAAATCAAACTGACATCATTTTACAAGTATAATGTTAAAGAATGTTTCTGTCTTTGACACAAAATTCTGCGTTTTTTCCCGCCGAGTAGTAAACCTTCAAAGCCAGGCGTCAGGACTTATTGTGTCCACTCTAGTTAAATTTGGATAAGTTTGATCTCGAGTCGAGAATCTTGAAACTTTTTATTTGAAATTCTCGATCTACGTGAAGTTTTGAGTTCACCTGAACATGTTTCAAGAACTTCTCGAATTTTCTCGAAATCATCTCGAATGCATTACTAGTGGCACAGATAGAATTTTTAGCGTATAAATCTCTAACAAATATTAACGCAGCGGCATCAGCTTTACGCTCGAATAGGCCTAATAAGGAAGAAACGAGCTCTGACAAAAATGATAAGAATAAAATTACCATCGCAAAAGAAGAAATTTCATGTCAAATTTGCGGCAGAAGAGGCCATATAGCTCCTACCTGTAGACACTGTATTACATAGAACCCCAACAAAATAGAGAGATTTATGGCAACCCAATAAATCATTTCAGTGACAATCAAAGTTTCAGAACCAGAGGTATAATAGAGCCAATGGAAGTCTCCGAAGTTATAATGTCACCCCGCAAGAATGCCGATATTGCAGGAAATGAGGTCATACAATAGATCTATGCTGAAGAAAAATTCAATGAATGACAACGACAAGCTGACACTTGACAATATCAGGAAATGCTAGACTCCTCTTGGATTAACGTGCATCGAAGCAGGTGGGAAAATAAAACATTTAGGCGCACCGCCTGCAGAAAATAAAATTATCGCAAAAGAAATAAAGGTAAATTTTAATAACATTTAGCCAATTCCGTCAATCCACATATTTTCATCGCCAAT
>CAKNYM010049334.1:120701-171453 GCA_932195095.1 Andricus curvator
ATATAAGGTTAAACAACCACCGCAGGGTCCCACTGAGAGCAACTGCCATCTAAAAAAAAATGTCAATAGCCCCCAGTAGAACCGCGGTAAATCACACCTATGGCCACGTCTCACAACCGTGAGATCGGTGATCACAGGGAACGACGAAATCGTAACGACAGGCCTGCGATACCCTCGTGTATCTTGATTACTCGTTGCGACCCAAGGATGACAGCTTTGTGCATCCATCTCGCAAGTGCATTGGCATATTTTTGGCACGCGGGTATGTCTTTAAGGTTACGAACCAGTGATAGTTTCGCATGTCCGAGAGCACCGATGACAGTGATGTTGTATGGGCCGGAGCGGAAAATTCGATCACGAATATAGTTTATTTTTCAAGTCTTGGAAGTCTGTCCGAAAATTGTAGTTCCAGAAAATTTGGCACGTGTCGTTTCCGACAATTGACTCTATCTGCCTTGGAGCGTTCGGCAGGGCAGGGTCTCGGCCAACACCGTAAGAGCTACAAAGATGGTAATAAAGCACTTTTAGGGCCGCATTATGTCTGTAGAGATACGTCGTTCTCGAGCGAGTGGGACACCAGGATGATATATGTACTAGGTACTCAGTGTGTGCATGACACGCTCTGCACCTATCGCTGGGAACTTCTTGACGTAAAATGCGGTCACCGTGAACTAAGGTGAAAATGACACCGTTCTGGCATGCAAAAATGAAAACCTCTGTACCTGAATTAGGACCTGATGATCTGAGAAAAGGAAAACTTTGCTCCTTCGAGAAGGACTGATCTTCTACATTTCTGTGAAAGTTGCCATGCATTTTGTTGTCGAGTAACTGTTGGCAGAATTTTTTTTAACCTCTGATTTATTCACTTGGGCTTTTAGAAGTGAGGCATCTAGATGAAGTAATGCACTTTCCTCATTTCTGATATTGAAATTGAGAGCAAGGGTCTCGGCCGTCTGTTCCGCGGCTTTGTAAAGGAACGCTCCTTTACCAATCGTCTCGTGTTTCCTGACCAATTTTAGGAAAGGATCTCTGCCATTTGCAGTGATGTAAGCTGTACTCAGAAAAATTTGGTTATGAAGACATTGAAGATGCAGAAGTCCGTGTCCACCTTGACGGCGTGTGATGTATAATCGCGGAAAGGACGAATTGAGCCTCTGGATAGTGTAGTTCATATAAAATTCACATGGCCGTTCCGGTTGACCCCTGTTGTCTTTAAAATCGATTTCGGAATTTCAGTTTCTGAAACGTATGGCCATGAAATTTCCTACAAAGCCATATGTTTCAAAAATTAAATTTTCAAAATCGATTTTAAAGAAAACGGGGGTCAACCGGAACGGCCATGTGAATTTTATATGCCCTCAACGGCTTAATTGATATGCAAGTCCATTGAACCACCCCAAACAAGTAAAGTAGAACCGGGAGGGCAAGCATGTTACTCGCAGATACCTTATTCAACGCTGACAGATTTGGAGACCAAATCTGTTGAAGAAGATGCTTGTATCTGCATGTATCAATATGTCTAATAATACTTATATCCACAAGCTCAGGGTCCTCGGGAGCGCCAGTAATCTTTCCTTTCTTCAAATAAATCTTCGCATAATTCTCCAATCCAAAGTCCATTCAAATGTTTCCTGTGTACACCTTGACGATATTTAAAGGAAGTTGAAGTTTGCTTGCACCAGGAGCATAGATCTTCAGGTCATTCATGTGAAATACATGAGTGACCTTATGCTGGCGATGATTAGTGTCGCCGCAGAAGTATTCAGGAGAATTGCGTAGTGCGAGAGATAAACGCAGAATTGTGATGCAAAAGAGTAAAGGGCTTATGGTATCAGGGTCCCACTGAGAGCAACTGCCATCTAAAAAATGACACTGGCTCCCAGTAGAGCCACGGTAAATCACACTTATGGCCTCGTCTCACAACCGTGAGATGGGTGGTCGCAGGGCACGATGAAATCACAACGACAGGCCGGCGAAACCCTCGTGTGTCTTGAGGACACGAAGTGACCCAAGGATGGCAGCTTTCTGCATCCATCTCGCAAGTGCCTTCGCATATTTTTGGCACGCGGGCATGGCTTTAAGGTTACGAAGCAGAAATAATTTCGCACCTCCGAGACCACCTATCACAAGGACAATTCCTTGTACCGAATATTTTGTGTACAGTCGTTGCAGCTCTCTTTTAGGGTCTTGATATAGTAGTAGGTACATGCTTCATACTTTTGATCTTATATAAAATCTTAATTTAACATTGTATAGTTTCTTAGAAGAGAAGTTTTGCATATTTCTCTTCATTATCTTGCTAATATTACGCTAGAAGAATGTTACTTATCTATTGCAGGAATTGATACAATTCACTACATCCTCTCTCGTGTATGCATTTAGAGTCCTGAATAATACCTCTAGTGAGGTTAAACTTTTATTCTGTAATGGAAATATTGACCTTCTTACTTCATCAGACTCTCGCCATCAATGGCAATACTCGAAAACCTAGTAATCGGGAGACGACATTGTGCCATTATCTTTGATTTATTCATGGGTAGTTCGAAACTCAAGTACGGTTGTTGACCTTGGACTAGTTTCAAATGAGTATATACCTCAAGACTACTCGACCCTCTTTCTATCTTCTTCCTCTTTATGGATATGTCCTTCAATAATTTTTTCTGTAGCGAAATTTCAGGAGTCGTGAGATTCCGAAGTATCGCTCCACCCTTCATAAATTCCATTTACTACCTATTGGATTTGCATGAACCAGTTATATTTAATATTTATCGGTTTTTGTTGCGCTAACATAATTAACCTATTCAAACAAATTTCAGGTAACCAGCAATGATCCATCCTATATAATTTCTCAAGCCAGTTTAAGGATCTGCCTAATGCTTTACTAGATAATCGAGGATCTCCGTTGTCATCGCGCAGCTTGGACAGAACCTTGACAGGCCCAGAACTCTTTCATAGAACATGGTCTGGACAGTATCTTTCTGATCTAAATGCCTCATTACCCAATTTTCTATACCGTAGAACAGACATGCCCAGTTCAAGAAAATTCCATCCAGGAACACATGTTTCGCGCCCACCACTATTTTTCACGGAGAGCGGGAGTGGTGGTACAGCCGGGCGAGAATCTCTTCTCTGTGACGTCACGCTGCACCATTGATACGAAATTTCTGTCGGGGTCAATAGTAACTAGGGTTTCAATTATTTCATTTCAGTATTTTTACAGTATGTTGTATAATATTGAATATTTTAATATCACTGTTTTTTGCATTGTATGTAATGAACATAAATGTTGGCTAATACTTTTTGCAGTGTAACAATCTATTAACATTATGCACAAGGAATATATAGGGTAAGAAGGTAAAAGGTGGTTACTGTTGTCCGAAAATGTGTTTTTTTTTTTGCTAGAAAATTCTCAACCATTCAAATACACACCGTGTTGTAAGAATTTGTTTCAAATCGTATTTTTTATCTCAGCAATACCTTAAGAAAGGCATATATTTTAATATCTGCATGGTTCGATAACAACAGTGACGTTGCAGATTTTCTGCAACTCACAAATTCAATTTAATTGAGAACAGCCCTTAAGTTAAAAAGCTCTCGTGTTTACACGAGGAGTAAAAAAAATTCGATACTCCTCTCTTATGTTATATTCTTAATTTATTATTATTTTATTATGTATATCCTATCTGCCAACAGCGATACCACGTTGAAAACACCAGTTCTCGTTAGATCACTGAAGTTAAGCATTGTTGGGCGCGGTTAGTATTTGGATGGGTGACCGTTCAGGAAAACTGCGTGCTGTTGGCCCGTCGTGGGTGTGGTGGGCCCACATTGGTAGTAAATATCCACCTAGAAACACTACCCGAATCGGGTAGTGAGGCAATGAACTTTCGAGTTCGAACTGCTAATCTATGTATGTATGTATATCCTATCCCGCTATTTTATTTCTATGCGGTACGTTTTTTTTGTAATGTTAGTTTAAGGATATATAGGGCTATATTAATTTATGTTTGTTTGTTAAATTTCTTAATTCCGCGGTCTCGAGTGAGAGCATGTCCTTCTGACCTCCGGGGTAGAATAGCTGACTCTACTTATAAAGGATAGAATGGTTTAATTCTTTTGGTCGTCTGAGATCAAAGGCACGTTCGTGGTGGAGATTGACCGAGGCGGTTACCACCAAAATTCTAAACGGGAACAGGTAATCTCACCTAAAAATTATTATCGCTACAAATGTTTCTCTTGTGAACAGGCGTTTTTTCGCTCTTAAGTCGTTTTTTTTTTTTTTTTTTCTCTTCTATCGGGAGCATCGAAGAATCCTTTCCACACCTGCAGTAAGGATCAAGTATGGTATCAAGGGAAAGATTCCCGCTTCTCACTCCCTTTCGTAGGAAGCAGCTCTCTCCCTCCCTCAACAGCGGCTGATAAGGACTAACGAAGGAAGGACGGGACGATAGGATGGACGAATCGGAAGCCGAATTCACCGGCTATCTTTCTCCCGACCGTTGCGAATTATAGAAATTAAGTTGTACGCATCAGCCCTTCCGCCTAATCATGTGAATTCTCAAGTTTCTATTAATTCACCGGCAAGCACGCAAACGATCTCTTTGCATTTGTGAACACGTCGTGCAAGCACTGAGTGCGGCCGTCGTCCTTCGAAATATCGCAGGTAGGATCCATATCTTTTAATGGTTTAGCCAAGTTTGTTTTATCAATTCTGCTTTACTTTTTGATAATAATAAAGCTCTTCTCCTTGGCTAAATCATCCCTAACTTATTTTATGTGTAAAATATCACATTTTTTCTAGTGTTTGATCTGTTTTAATATGTGCCTTTAAACATACTTATAATCTGGAGTGCCGAAATGCCTGAAATTAATTAGCGATATGCCGTTAATCAATAATTGTTAACTTTTACCGATGTTCTCGACCCATCCCCCCTTATTTTTGTGTAACGAAAATGCCAATAATTTTTTAACTTCTACCGATGTTCTCGATCCCTTCCCCCTTATTTTTTTTTGTGTACGAAAATGCTTAAAAATGATTAATGATTTTTTTTTATTAATGTTATCGATACTTTACCCTGAATTTTTTTCATGCCGAAATGTCAATATTAGTTATTTTTACTGACAATATCGATACCTTCCCCTTATCGCCCCATATAACTTATTTATCTCTACCCTTTTTACCCTAAAATTTATTTATATTTATATTTTCTAATGCTTCCCCCTTATCGCCCCATATAATATATTCATCTTGACCTTTTTGTAGTATATTTTATAATGTTAGCCCTCATTGTCCATATAATGTTTTGATAAAAATAGTAGTTGCTTTTATAATATTTTAATATTTTAGCTGGTTCCCTACCAACTCCTTTTTCATTTATTTTTAGAAACCCTTTTTGCGTTTACCTTTTATAACCCCTTTTTGTAATTATTTCGAAACTTAATTATACCTGTTTGCAAGAACCCCTTTTTGATTTATTTTCAGAAACCCCTTTTGCGTCTATCTTTTAGAATTCTTTTTTTTATACTCATTTAGAAACTAATGATGCCTCTTAAATCCTAGTTTATCTTTTATCTGTTTTGAGATCTTTTATCCTTCGTTACCTATTATTATTTTTTTTATCGTTTCTATTAACCCCGAGATTTTTATATGTTTGCTTATCTTGTCTTTGAATACCTTTTTCTCTTTCGCCTTTTTTATATTATCGCTTGTTTTATATTAGGGTGTCCCTTTTGACTGAAGTTTGTGAGGTTCTTTTTTTTATGGTGAGTTTCAACTTTTACCTGTTTGAAATGTAGATTCCTTGTATCTTTATCTTTTTTTAAATGTCTTGGGTTGGATTGGTTCACCTTATTCACAAGCAAGGACTGGCGCCCAAAAATCTGTTATTTTTATCGTTCAAGTTGTTTGTTTAAAAAGTGACTTTTCCGATTAGGGTCCGTATTGCGCTCTTCAAAGAGACCACCTAATTCAATATTTGATTGGAAAAAAGTAGCGTTAAAATTGGCGCCCAACGTGAGGCCCACGAATTTAAAACGGTCTCTGAAAAATTACAAAGCTCATTCTTCAGTTTTAAATATCGAATATTCCAGAATATTTTATTTCGTTCAAACAAAATATTTCCTAGTAAGGTTCCAAGTATCTGATTATTGACCTTATCTCCCCAAATTTGAGGTATAATTAGATATCTCGACGATTAATTTAATGGTAGGCACTACGAATTATTTATATGAAAATCTGTGTTTACATTTTATATTGATTTCGCTTTGAGAGAATAATTACCACTGTGCATCCTTGTTTCTTATCTCTCATATTCTGATTATTTCTATGGACACCTGTGTTCACATTGTATATCGATTTCGCCTTGAGAGAGAATAATTATTATTGTGTATTTGAGCTATTATATTCTTACTTCTTATCTTTCTTATTCTTTGGTCGCGCTTGTCTCTCTCCAAGCACTGATAAGTGTCTCGTTTTCTCCCTAATTGCCTGATAACCTTTTCGAGACTCGTCATAAATATGGACGAGCATAAGCAAATAACTGCCTGGGTATATAATCTCAACAAGGAAGAACTTATTTGTCAATTTAGGGAGAGAGATCTACCCACTGACGGGAGAGTTGCTATCTTGCGGGAACGGCTGGTTAAAGCTATAAAGTGTAGCAAAGGCGCTATAGACCCTTTTAAACCGTCCTATGCGCGTCCCCGAGGGAAAACTAGTCAAGCGGAAGAAACCCCTTCTAATCAGTCGGGTTCTGTTAGCTCTTTTCACGACGAAAAGCCCAATGAGTCCCTGCTTCAACAAAGAATAGAGAGGGTTAATACTGCTTCACAAACGGGCCCTCCCTTCCCATTTTTTGAAGCGATTACTGATCCTGGTACCGAGAAGGAGTTAAAAAATAAACGCGGCGCGGTTAATAGAGATAGTACTCGAGCTGAAAATAAATATGGTGATGATTAAGAAGACGATACGCGATTAGTCACTCAATATTATGAAACTGACACGCCTCGTAGAAACCCGGTGAACAGGAATATTGAATCTAGACTTCACCTCTATAGCCATACCGATCCTTGTAAAGAACCAATCCTTGACCTCTTGGACCGCCACTTTGACGTGCGCGGATCTAGCACGCTAAACCCCTCTTGCCGCTTAGATACCACCCCTAGAGAGTCCTTCCCTCTTCGCCCCTCGTAACCCGACCCTGAGAACCACTACTCCCGTTATACGCACGCAGCCTATGAAGACGCGTACCCCTCGCGCCGCTCGCAGGTTACCTTCGGGGATTCACACCCCTTCCCCAACCCGACGCAAGGAGAGCCTGTCCCCTCCCTTCGCTCGTACTCCGACCCTGAAAACCCCTGCTCCCATTATACGCACACAGCCTATGACGACACGAACCCTTCGCGCCGCTCGCAGGTTAACTTCGAGGATTCACACCCCTTCCCCCACCCGACGCAAGGAGAGCCTATCCCCTCCCGTCGCTCGTACCGCGACCCCGACCCCGAAAACCCCTACTCCCGTTATACGCACACAGCTTACGACGACGCGTACCCCTCGCGCCGCTCGCAGGGTACCTTCGAGCATTCACAACCGTTCTCCCACCCGACGAAAGAAGAGCCTTTCCCCTCGCGTCGCTCGGACCCCCCATACGAAGACCCTTATCTCTCTCGCCGTTCACAGCCCGCCTACGAAGACTTTTCTCTCCCTCGCTTCCATTCGTATCGAGAGATGTATGAACAACGCGGCTCAAAGAAAGGCGTAGCAGGATGTCGGGAGAACTTGCGCATCGATAGATGTGTCTGTAAAGACGCAGCATCCTATCAGCGATTTCTATCGATGGCCTGGATTGATTATCGGATTGACTACCGTGAGGTGCATAGAGAGATTAATGCCACTTTGGAAAACCAGATTTACTATCTGATCTGGAAAACATCGTGTGATCACTAACAGGTATCACTTTTCAGAGAGGTGTGTTTCATGGCGACACCATGAGCACTCTCCTCTTTTGCCTCACATTATTGCCACTATCTCTCGCACTTCGCCATTCCGAAGGGTATCTTCGCGGCAAACCTGGAAACCGAAAGCTTAAGGTCACTCATGTATTTTACATGGATGATCTTAAGATCTATGCTAGGAATCAAGAGAAACTACATCTAGCTCTGAAAATTGTCAAAGAGTACACTCAAGAGATTGGAATGGAGTTCGGCTTAGAGAAATGCGCCAAAGTTACTTTGAAGAAAGGAAAACTCAATGGCATCCCCGAAGATCCTTAGCTCGTTGACAGAAGCGCTATACGACACCTTTGCGCTGGAGAGACCTATAATACCTGGTCGTGCCACAGAACCGAATTCAGGACAGGACATCAATAAAGGATACTCTCCGATGCAGATACAAACGTCTCATCCGACGGATATGGTCTTCCGAACTGTCGGCGAGAAACAAATTATCTGCAATGAACATGCTTGCCGTCCCCGTAGTACTCTATTCATTTGGAGTAGTTCCATGGAGAAAGGACGAGCTCAGATCCCTCGATATCGGGTCCCGAAAGGTTATGCACATTCACAAAAGCATGCACCTTAAGTCTTCTGTTCCACGACTTTACATCTCACGCCGTCAAGGTGGTCGCGGAATACTGAATCTTGAATGTCTTCACAACAGGATTAGGAAAGGGACGTTTCTATACAAAACAGCGGAGGAGGCTGCTGAAACACTCGGCCTTGACTTCAATATCAGGGGTGAGCGAAATGCATAAAATCTTATCCATCTTGAATACTCAGTCCTGAAGGCCCGGATTAAAAAACACAGGAGAAAATATTCCGCGAAAAGCTCCTCGACAAGAGGATGCACGGCATCTTCCACAGAAATGTGGAAGATAAGTCGATAGCGTATGAGCTAACGTTTGCGTCCCTTAGATCACCCGGATTGAAGTCGGGCACGGAGGGCTTCATTTTGGCATGTCAAGACGGTGTCATTTCCACTCTAGCATACCGTCGCCACATTTTGAGCCAAGACATTCCCGATGATAGCTGCAGAGCGTGTCATACACACCCCGGGCATCTAGGACACATACTATCTAGTTGTCCAACTCATGCGGGAACGACCTAGATCCAAAGGCACAATGCGGCACGAAGAGTGCTTTATTACCATCTCTGTCACTCTTACGGCATTAGCCCAAATACCGCTCCGTTAACGCTCCTAGGGAAATAGAGTCAATTGTTAAAAATGAGAAGTGCCGCATGTACTGGAACTTCATATTCTCGACAATTGTTTCTGTTGCGCACTCGAGGCCTGACATAGTTCTTCTTGACTTCGTGAAACGAACCATGGAATCAGTTACTATTTCTACTGATAGGCGGCGCTAAGGTAATATTTCTACCGACATATGGCGCCACTTTTGTAGAGTGTGCATGAAGTTTAATGTACGTGATCGAAAAAAAATTTTGAGTACATGTGCACTATACATCATTAGGGTGGTTCACATTTATATCTATAGAAATTCAACTTCCGATTTTCGGTAATTGACCCCCCCCCCACCGTTTGTTAGTTTTCCGGAAAAAGAAATTCCATATCTTCTTTCTTCAAATTAGTCATGGGGTTTCAAATGGCATAAGCTCGGTTTTCGAAAAAATGGAAAAAAACTGGTTATTAATTTTTTGTAAATTAAAGTTCAGTCAACTCTTGAAGAATGTTTACGTAATAATTTTCACCCGACAACTTTTAATTTTGACTCCTAATCCCCTGGTATTGTGCGCGGAAAATGCCCCAAAAAAATGCAAAACAGCAGTTTCATTTCAAATTCATGCTAAACACGGTACTTTTTGGAATCTTTTCAACGTGATTTATTCGATAAGTGACAACTTTCCAAGTATTTTTTAACTAATTTCGAATTGCTGCAGCAATCCATATTTGTTTAAAACAACTTTTCTCCTCTGTAAGTCGTAACAAGTTATTATTTTTCTGGATGAAGGATACAGTTGATGAATTTAAAGAGTAATATTTCTCGCTTAATATGTTTGGTAACTATTTAAAGAATTTTAGTTTTTTGAAACAATTTTTTTTCTTGTAAGTCGTTCAAAGTTATTATTTTCTAGAATTAATGACACAATTAACGAATATTGAGAATAATATATTTATTTAACGAAATTTGGAAATTATTTCATGAAGAAGAAGCTTTAAATATTCATGACAACATAATAACTTGAAAAGTTTTTGTTTCTCAATTAAAGAAAAAGACGCAATAAGTCAGACTCATTAATTATATATTTGCAACATATATTTCTGAGCTATAGTGTTTCATTTTCATTCAATAATAGAGGATTCGATTCTTTTTTTCGCAGTTTAAATTTGTGCAAATATGGAGAAAAAAGCATTTCTTTTATTGCATTTATAAAGCATTTATTTTGAATCAAAAATATAAATATTTTTGATAAGAATTCTGAAGTAAAATCCCATTTTACTACATATATTCAACCATCAACCACCAAAAAGTTCCAACTTAACCGATGGGCTCAATTCGGAAGAATTATTCATTTTTAAATTATCTTTGAGGGTCACATTTTTACCTTGCAGAGCAGTAAACGCGCATTCTAAACTTCTCAAGTAATCATAAACAGACCCAGGTGTCGCTACCAAAAATCATCTACATAGATTGTTAAAACGTTATCAAACTGATTTCCGATTGTGCAATTCAAAGCTCGAATAAATTCAGAACCGGCCGTCTTTAACCCAAATGGAATTCAGCAGAAGTGATACATTTTTGAATTATGCAAGAAGGCGGTATATTTTCGACAACTCTCGTGCAACGGTATCTGACAGTATCCCGCTGCAAGATCAGTTGTTGACATATACGGACTGCCATGAAATTTTTTGAATAATTCGTTGATTAAAGGCGACGATTCGTGATAGGATTATATGATTTCATTTATGTAGCGAGCGTCCAAACACACATGAACAGATTGAACGTTCTTAACTACAATTCTGTCTATGAGCCAGCGGTACTGGATAGGTTTTTCTAACTTCTTGTCTTGTGAGGTTTTAATTATGTTTTTTAGTGAACGTCAGCAATAAAATGTCATAATTATTTATAGCTTTGTTCCCTAGGAGCCAATCATTTCCTATAATTATCGAGTTTCAAAGTCTAGGGACCACAAGAAAGCAAGATTGATATTTTTGATTTCCTATAATAACTTCATAAAAAATTTGTTTTTTAATCGTGGTTGGTTTGCTTCCCAGTGGCAGTTAAAAGAAAAGCGTTAGGCACCGGCAATTCCGTTAATTTCCCATGAAGCAATAAATATCCCTAAAAGGTTTAAGAGATTACTAAAATCTGACTACCCGTGTAAATTAAAGCTGGTACTGGTACCGAAAAGATGGAAATAATAACGCGAGGGTATAATAGGATTCGGGAAGGCTTTCTATTGACAGTTAAGTCAACTCTTCCCTCTAGATCGTTTGATAAATTCGCAAACTTATAGTAAACATGCTGGCGCTATACTCCCATAGAGGATATCGCGTCTAATAGAAATTTAAATTTCCGCCAAATTGTGTAGATGGATTGTGATTCACACACATTGTTTTTGGACGAGGTAATAAACCTACATCAAGTAAAGGCAGATCATAATTCTGATGATTCACATGGGCTTCTAGCGATGTAGGTTGTAAGCCATCGTGAAAAGACTGTACCCCAGCGCTTGACACACTCTCTGCATTTTCAAACTTGTTGCAATTGCAAACGCAGCAGAATCCCTTTTGACTCGGCTGAGCCTACATTTGCCTCAACGTCTGTTTGTGGGCTTTATTTTCATTATAATATTGACTTGGGGTATTTGATAGGTTTTAATTTTGCGGTTGTTTTCTGTGGTTAATAATTTTATCAGTGAAGGTCAAGTCCAGCTGCGAGAGCGTTCGCGCAATTTTCTCAAAGTCCGAGAAATCAACAGTTGCCAAAACTGCGCGAACACGAATGGGCATCTGTTGACAAATAGTGTAATGCATCTCGTAAGCTTCGATTTAAGGTAAACAGTATTTGACCTTTTTAATTTGATTTAAAAAGTAGGTTTGCAAATTGCCCTTAATTGAGTCGAAGCGCTTCGCTAACCAGTTGGGTTTGATTTGTACTTTTATAGAAATTGAATAGAATTCGGCTAAGAATTTTGTTTTAAAATCATTAAAATCTACAAAATCATTTCTTTGATAATCAAAACACGCCTCATCTCTGTTATCCAACGCACCATCTATAATACTCAAAGGACTACCTTGTTGGATGAGCTTTATGGTCTAGAACTTTTCTAGCTTTTCAAGGAAATGATTAGGGTTTTGATTCTCCTCAAACTTTGGTGGCTCTATGTAAATTTCAATGGCCTAAAGACCATCAAATAGGGTCTGAATCAAACGATTATCCTGTGCGTTTCCAGAATTTTCTGGAATTTGTCTACGCAATTGTGCTAATTGATTATTTTGCGTGCTATTCAATTGCCGCAGTCTTAAAATTTCTTTTTTCATTTTTTCAGAGTTCATCGCATTCAACAAATCATCATTTGAATTCATTATTTCACTGTTTAGAATTTGACTCTGAATATTGCTAATTTCTCAATGTTACGTTTAGATTTTTCTATGCCTGGAAGCCAAACACCAGGCTGAGATCTTAATTTCTTCGGACTTCCAGCAATCATTAATTACACAATAATTTGTTACTTGACTCATCAAACTTTTTAATGACTTTAAGAGAAAGTTATGGTTTATTAATAATAGATTTAATGCTTTCACGATGATTCATTATAATAAAGGACCACGCCCCAAATGTATGGGAAAATGGCTTTCGGTGGATTTGGCTGCAGCTTGGTAAATATGTAGATTATAAGGGCCTAATGAAAGAACCGGGGGAAAAAATTGAGAAAAATGGACAGTTTTTGTGCTATATCGCGCTAAGCACTCAATTTCGTAAAAACAGTGAATCCTCACAATTGCTGGAAGAGAAGAGACGACGGTAGAGCGAGGTCAGTATCAAATGCAGGTTTGATAATGATGTATGTTGCGCGCCTCCCAAAACTGCCGAAAGCTAAGCGTTCAAGATTTGAATTTAATAAAACGTCACTGCTATAACGTTGAAAGTGGTACCTCGGTGAGATCAATATCAAATGAGGTTAATTTTATAATGATATACATCGCACGCAGGTCTAACCAACCGAACGCTAAGCGCTAGAGATGTAGGCTAAAATTCCAAACCTGCTTCCGTGAGCGCAGATATGGTGACATCTTCCGGTCGAAACAAAGCCAGGCTATTTTATAGATATATATCACGCGCTTCTTAAAACAGCCGAACGCTAAGCGCTCAAGATTTCAATTTATTAAAACTTCACTGCAATAACGTTAAAAATGGTGCTCCCTGTGAGATCAATATCAAATAAGGTTAATATTACAATGTTTTACATCTTGCGCTGATCTAACCGACCGAACGGTACGCGCTCGTGATGTAGTAAAAAATTCAAAACATGCTTACGTGAGCCCAGATAAGGTGACAACGTCCGGTGGAAGAAAGTCAAGGTTATTTTAAAGATGTATATCGCGCGCTTCTTAAAACAGTCAAAAGCTGAGCGCTCAAGATTTTAATTTAATAAAACGTAACTGCTATAATGTTGAAAACGGTCCCCCGTTGAGATAAATATCAAATGAGGTTGATATTTCAATGATATACATCGCGCGCTGCTCTAACTGACCGAACGCTGAGTACTGGAGATGTAGTCTAAAATTGAAAACATGCTTCTGAGAGCGCAGATAAGGTGCCAACGTCCGGTCGAAACAAATCAAGGTTATTTTAAGGATATATATCGCGCGCTTCCAAAAACATCCGAACGCTAAACGCTCAAAATACTAACTCGCTTGAAAAAAACTGCTGTGAGGGAAGAAATAGTGTGGTATTCCCAAGTGCCGATATGCCAATACACTTTTCTCGTGAGTTATAGCCGGTTTCGGGCTTGGCCTGAATGGCCTTAGTGTTACTCGCGAGTCTTCTAAACGTAAACAAGTCAGGGTCGTGTGAACTATTTCTAGTAGGAATATATACTATTAAGCGAAACATGTACATGAGTACGCGCGCACTGCCCGCTTTGTGGCTACCGTACTGCGTAATTCCGCTGATCTTACAGCTCATCTCTCTCGTCCCTTATGGTTACAGACAAACATAAGAAAGTTGTGATTGATTGATTTTGGGTTTTTCATTTGGGTTTACCTGTTCAACTCTATTGGCAGCATCTAGAATCCTGTTAGCAATGATGATTGGGGATACTTAACGTTTTGCTGGTGACGTGCGTAGCCTAGGAACCATAAAACGCTCGCGATATGTGCACACGTGCCCGGAGTTCAGGCCCCTGATTTACATGTACAGTAATAGACGAGAATGGTTTCATTATTGTCTGGCCCTAGATCAACAATTTCATTGAACACTATTCACTGTTGGTACCCTGTCGCATTTCGGAAACGAGTATATACTCTTAGTCTGATTAAACCTTGTTCATTACGTAGCGTATTTAGTTGAAACTCTTCATCATCATCCCTTTGCAGTTGAACTTGATAATCGCCAATCGTGATGTCACGTAGTTCGTCTAATGTAAGGCGAGGAAATTCTCGTACTTATTGTTCATGCAGGGGATTTCAGTTTTCATTTCCGTAGCGCATATTGTCAACTTCCACGCGTGCTTGCATCACGTTAGCCTCATGAGCTGTCGCTAGGTATTCCCTTGAAGCTTCTACAGTATCACCTTGCATATCGAAAACAGGATATCTGTTAATCATGGCACCATCAATGCGGAAGATATTCCCGAAATTACGCAGGTGATCAATCGAAATCCTTTGGTCAAAGAACTTAAAAATGGATTTTAATTGGGCCTTTCTAGACTCAACAGTTCAACTAGATTTCGTTATGAGCTGTGCTTAGTTCGCTTCTTCCGTTGACAATTGACTTTGACCTGCTTGGAGAAATGGCGGTATCTTGGATTCAATACCCAATCGTTCTAACAGCAGTTGGGCATCTCGATATCCTCTGTCCTTACTGTCACACACCATGTTCATGTCACCGAGGAATTGGATCAAATTCTTCATCACTAAAGCTTTCTTCATCACCAAAATCTTAGTGAGAATTTGCTTCATTACGAAGTTTCTGTAAAAACAAAAGAATCAGCCGTCCGGAGATCCTATATGATCTATTAATTGCTTGTAATCCAGGAAGCAAAGGTGCTAAGATGAAGCCACGTTCATCCAAATGATTTAAACAGGTTCTAGTCCCCTCCGGAGTGAAGATGTATCTATCTCAATATAGACGTTGACTCTACACTCCACTAAAAGCCTAAGGGTTCATCCACAAAATACGTGATACGTTTAGGGTGGGGGGGGGGAGTCTGCCGAAGTATAATTATCCATGTTAAGAACAATGGAAAAAGTATCCTGGGAGGGGGGGGGGGGGGCAGAAGTACCTGGAAAATGTATCACGTATTTTTTTAATGACCCCTAGGTACATTAGCATTACTGTCAGCATTACAGAAGATACACGTTTGCCTGCATGAGAGAGGCATGAGAGCATTTTTCGACATTGGCGATATTTTTATAGAGGACAGAAGATACCGAGATGCCCAACCGCTGTCAGAACGATCTGGTATTGAATCCAAGATACCGCCATTGCTTCAAGCAGGTCAGAGTCAATTATCAGCGGAAGAAGCGAACCAAGCACGGCTCATAACGAAATCGAGATGGATTGTCGAATCTAGAAATGGCCACTTAAAATCCTTTTTTAAGTTCTTCGACAAAATGATTTCGATTTATCACTTGCGTAATCTCGGGAATTTCTTCCGTATTGGTGGTGCCATGATTAACAGATATCATTCTGTTATCGAGATGCAAGGCGCTACTGTAGAAGCTGCAAGGGAATACCTAGCGACAGCTCGCGAAGCTAATGTCAGGCAAGCACGAGTAGAAATTGACAATATTGGCTACGGTGAACTAGGTGACATCACGATTGGCGTTTATCAAGTTCAACTTGCACCATCTTATATTCAAGACAAGCTGAAAAGGGATGATGATGATGAAGAGTTTTAACTAAATACGCTACGTAATGAACGTGGTTTAATCAGAGTAGGAGTATATTCTCGTTTCCAAAATGCGACAAGGTACCAACCATGGATAGCGTTCAATGAAATTGTTGATCTAGGGCCAGACAATAATGAAACAATTCTCGGCTATTACTGTACATGTTAATCAGGGACCAGAACTCTAGGCACGTGTGCACGTATCGCAAGCGTTTTATGGTTCCTAGGCTACGCACGTTACCAGAAAAACGTTAAGTATCCCCAATCATCATTGCTAAATAGGATTTTAGGTGCTGCCAATAGAGGTGAACAGGTAAACCCAAATGGAGAACCACAATTTATTTAATGTATTTTATGAGTTACAAATATTTTGCTACTCAGGTTTCTAAAAACCTTTAGAAAACAAAAGAACTTTAAACAAATTTCTGCTTTTTAACTGTGAATAACAGTTTTGAGATTGAAATTTTCTTAGGGTTTTCTGAAACCATAAAAACAATCCCCCGAGCGATTGGTGCAGTGCGCTATAGCTATATATACTACACTGCTCTCGCAATATGCATCCCCTTGACGTAAAGCCTTTCAGGAATTTTCGCTGATGTCGCGGGGTCCAAGGGGACGAGAGAGATGACCTGCGAGAACAGCACAGTTATGCAGTACGGTAACCACAACACCACAAAGCGGGCAGTGCACGGGTACACACGTGCATGTTTCGCTTAATAGTATATATTCCTACTAGAAATAGTTCATACGACCCTGACGTGTTTACGTTTGAGAGACTCGCGAGTTACACTAAGGCCATTGAGGCCAAGCCGGAGGCCCGAGGACCTTGATTTGTTTCGACTGGACGTTGTCACCTAATCTGCGCTCACGGAAGCACGTTTTGAATTTGAGACTGCATCACGAGCGCTTAGCGTTCAGTTGGTCAGTTTAGCGCGCGATGTAAATCATTTTAATATCAACCTCATTTTATATTGATCTCACCGGGGCACCGTTTTCAACGTTATAGCAGTGACGTTTTATTAAATTAAAATCTTGAGCGCTTAGCGTTCGACTGTTTTGAGAAGCACGCGATATATACCCTTAAATTAACTACGCTTTGTTCCGACCTGGCGTTAACACCTTATCTGCGCTCACGAAAGCATGTCTTGAATTTTAGACCACATCTCGAGGCCTTAGCATTCGGATGGATAGACCTGCGCCCGAAGTATTTTATTTTAAGATTAACGTCATTCGATATTGATCTCACCGGAGCACCGTTTTCAACGTTATAGCAGTGACGTTTTATTAAATTCGAATCTTGAGCGCTTAGCTTTGGGCAGTTTTGGGATGCGCGCAACATACATCATTATCAAACTCGCATTTGGTACTGCCCTCGCTCTGCCGTCGTCTCTTTCCTTTCAGCATATATGGGGATTAATTTTTTTTACGAAATTGAACGCTTAGCGCCGTATGGCGCAAAAACTTTCCATTTATCTTAACTTTTTTCTGGATCTTTCATTAGGCCCTTATAATCTACATATTTACCAAGTTTCAGCCAAATCTACCGAAAGCCATTTTCCCATACATTTGGTGCGGGGTCCTTTCAATTTAAAATTTAAAGCGTTTTCGGGTTTCAATCTTGTGCGAAACTATGAATCTTGCCGTCGTTTCGTGAACATTGCAGTTCACTTCTTCAGGGCTGACCTGAAACTGAAGTTTCAGGTTATGTTGTTCTTATATATGTATTCTCTACGATGCCTGCGATTGGCCAGAGCGTCCCATGGTGGGGACTGGTCGAACTTTATTGGCCAATCAAGTCTTTTTTTTTTTAAACCCGGAGGGCGGAAAGCCAAATCAGATTGGTATTAGAACCATTGTCCCTACTGCTGTTATTAGCGTGTTTTAAGATTTCGATTGCATCTCTATGTTTTCTTGGAAAAATATTGTACGTTGGGGGAGCCAATCAACATGGAGCCAATGCGATGGACCAGCGGAATCTCAATACTTTTGGGTGGACGGATCAACTCAGAGACGACCTGGTGAAGTGCTATGATACCAATATGGCCCCTGAACGAAAAGGTTACATGGCGCGACTGCATGCTCTGTGGTGCAAGAAACACCCAGAGCTCTCGCATTTCTCGCATAAATGTCTGCGAAACCGTGCCGAGGAACTCCGGAAAAGGGGTTATTTAAGCGGAGCGCCTACTCAACCGCAGATACAACAAGCCGGCAAAAGAGAAAGAGAGGCGACACTGAGACCAACCGCAAACAGGCATCCAATAGAGAAAGAACGATGCTTCAAGACACGGAGAAACATCAACATTCAGGTTTCTCCTAAGCCCAAAGATCTGACTGAACTGGATGATGAGCTTCGTGGAGATTTTTCCGAAGAATCTGACCTCTGGACTATCAATTGTGGTGTGTACAATGCAGCGAGAACTTTGGCAGATGCCACCCGTAAAACAAAACCAACGGTTGATCTTAAGACCAAAAGACGAATACATCAACTCAGCACAAAGATAGGCTGGGCAAGACAGTACGCGTCCCGCATTCAGTGTGTGATTGACTACGTAACATCTGGCAGGACTTTCACTGCCAAGGTTCGACAGTTCGCGCGCGAACTGCGGAATTGTCATCACACACTCAACAAGTCAAAGCTACTGACCATCAGGCAGCATATTGTTGACAGAATACGAGTGCTATCTAACGCTAGGAGAAGTCTAGAGCGAAGAGGGAGATGGGTCAGAGAAAATCAACAGTTTTTGTTTGACCCATCTCGACTCTTTCAAGATCCTCCAGTTACTGTCGACCATTCGCCCAAACCAGAGGAGGTCGAAGCATTTTGGAGAGAAGTATACGAAGTCTAAAATCCACTTGAAGAAAGCTCAAAGAACATAAATAGCTTCAAGGAGCTGTGCAATGCCCTCGTAACAGCTGAGGAGGAATCATTAAAGGTTCATCCACACATCGTGAGGTGCATAGAGAGATTAATGCTGCTTTGGAAAACAAGATTTACTATCTCATCAGGAAAACATCGTGTGATCACTAACAGTGTCACCTTTTAGAGAGGTGTGTTTCAGGGCGACACCATGAGTCCTCTCCTTTTTTGCCTCACATTATTGGCACTATCTCTCGCACTTCGCCATTCCGAAGGGTACCTTTGCGGCAAACCTAGAGATCGAAAGCATAAGGTCACTCATGTATTTTGCATGGATGATCTCAAGATCTATGCCAGAAATCAAGAGAAACTACATCTAGCTCTAGACATTGTCAAAGAGTACACTCAAGAGATTGGAATGGGGTTCGGGTTAGAGAAATGCGCCAAGGTTAATTTGAAGAAAGAAAAACTTAATGGCATCCCCGAAGACCCTGAGCGCGTCAACAGAAGCGCTATACGACACCTTAGCGCTGGAGAGACCTATACATACCTGGGCGTACCACAGAACCGCATTGAGGACGTGACGTCTATAAAGGATACTCTCCGAAGCAGATACAAACGTCTCATCCGGCAGATTTGGTCTCCCGAACACTCGGCAAGGAACAAAGTATCTGTAACGAACATTTTTGCCGTCCCGGTAGTACTCTATACATTTAGAAGGTGAAGTTGTTCGTTGTCACACGATAATTTCTAGAGGAGATAGTAAATCTAGTTTTCCAAAGAGGCATCAATCTCTCTATGCATCTCGCTATGTGTGGATGTACCTTCAAGCTTTCCAACAGACAGATGATAAGTCTATGAAAATTTGAATCGAAATCTTTTCGGTAGTCAATCCAGGCCATTGGCAGGACGCGCTGATGGGCTGCAGCGTCTTTACAGACACACCTGCCAATTAGGAGGTTCTCTCGACAGCCTGCTACACCTTTTTTCGAGCCACGTTGTTCGTACACCTCTCGGCATAGAGGCTCAATTCGGCGAACAATTCTGTTGTTTAGGACAGCTGTAAAGATCTTATACATTGTGTTCAAACAAGTTATTGGCCTGTAATTCTCTGGGTTGGAAAAGTTTCCTTTTTTCCTTAAATATCAGGTGAATATGCGGGCTAAATGTTGGTGTGTAGAAGTAAACTCCTTCCACCAGAAGTTCTTGATACAATCTGGTCCAGCAGTGGAAAAGTTCTTCGTGCCTCTAAGTGCTTTTTTGACCTCTTCGGCAGTGATTGGTGGACATTCCTCCTCAGATTTTATGAAGTTGTCGCAAAACTCCTTGAAGCGGATGATATTGTCAGTATCTTCTTTCAACTCTAGTGTTCTCGGGATCTTGTACACCTCTCTCCAAAAAGTCTCTACCGCCTTGAGCTTGGGTGGATTTTTTACAGAAACCGGGAGATCACTGAAGAGGCGCGATGTGTCAGCGAGAAACTGTGGATTCTCCCTGATCCATCTCGCCTTCTTCTGTATTCTCCTCCTTACGTCAGATAACAGCCGTATTTTGTAAACAATATACTGCTTGATTGTCAGCAGCTTTGAATTGTTTAGTGTGTGATTCAAGATCCTTAGTTCTTGGGCGAACTTTTGAACCCTTTCCGTGAACAGTCTAACAGATGTTATGTAGTCAATCACACATTGAACACGGGACCCATTCTGTCTTGCCCATCCAATCTTATTGTTAAGTTGATGCAAGCGTCTTTTGGTCTTTTGATCCATCGTCGGTTTTAGCCTTCGATTTGAATCAGCCAAAGCTCTCGGAGCACCATAAATTGAGCAATTGATGGTCCAGAGGTCGGACTCTTGCGAGATATCTCTACGAAGGGAGGCATGCATTTCAGCCAGATCTTGGGGCTTAGGAGGGACTTGCATGTTAATGTTCCTTCTTGTACTGAAATTGCGACCATCTCTCAGAAGGTGCCTGCTTTCTGCGGTTGGTCTTAATGTCGCTTCCTCATCTTCGTCTGCAGCTTGATCAAGCAGCGGTTGGGGAAGCGCTCAGCGTACATATCCATTTTCCCGGAGGTTGTCGGCTTGATTTCGCAAAGACTGATGCAAAACGTCTTGAAGCTCTGGGTTTTTCTGGCACCACAGAGTGTGCATACGCGCCATCAAGCCTCCGCGATTAGGGATAATGCTGCATCGTAGTAGTCTAGCACGTCATCCCTGAGTTGATCCGTCCACTAAATGTGGGGGTTTCGCCAGTTCGTCGTCGTGTTTCCATCTAAATGATTTTTAGCACCCCGAACTCTAGGATGATCGGCATTGTTTGCCGACCCATTGTCGGGTGCTCTGCGCGTTCGATTGTTTTGAACCGCATCTACATAATTTTGGTGTTTTGGTGGTTTCATTGTTGTTCCCCCGAGCAGTTAGGGAAAGGGTTCGTCCATCCTCTTAGAGCCCCGCGTGCAAGGATAAGGCTAGTACTCTGAGAGGTCGCCCGGTATCCCAGAGTCACTGTTTAAGATACCGTACCCAGGTGCCATTCAGCTTTCGGCACGACTGTTGCGCCTTCGCTTAGGGGTTATTCCTTCGGGACCATCCCTGGACAATTATCCGCGACCGCTTATTAATCATTGTAACCATATTCAGCAGAAACCCTTGGTACAGGGATCCTCTATCCGCAACCCGAGGACGCGTTCGGTGGCTTTGTCATAGGCCCTTCAGTTCTATTCCAAATGAATCGAAACCGAAGCCGAACATATATATACAGAGTGATCTTGAACTCATCATATTCCTTGTACGTACATATTCCTTGCACAAAACTGAACAAAAAACTACTGTGACAAAATGTTGTACGATCAATAGTTTTTAAACTATTGAGAGTTGTAAAGAACCAATGGGAGCTCGCTATTTTCGCGCGTACATAGCATCTTCCACGAACTCTAGAATTTAAATCAAGGGAATCGCTGAACAAGTGAGGGTGATATGTTTTGAGAACTTCACGTTGATTCGAAATTGTTTGTCTCTGGCGAAATATTAGAATTACTAAAGCTGTATAGCTGTATCTAGATGGAGACGATTTGGGATCGTAATAGCATTTTTCGCCAGCGCATTGTATAGGTACCAACTGTTACATACTGACGCTATGGAGAAAATGTCCCTACATTATAAATGAGTTGATTGACATCCCGACGATGGCAATTACGGTATAAAGATAATATTCTTTGCTTTATTTTGAAGCAAATGGCACATTTTTGGGAAATATCACACTTTGCTGTCAGATAATGTGAAGTATATGCTGCAAGAGTTGTGAGACTGCCAAATCCGATGATAGGCTAGATTAGTGTAAATTAATTGACAAAAATATATTATATTTCATTGAGTATAAGTACTACTTGTATAACTGTTAGTTGAGCCTGAATCGCAAGATTATTTGATTATATTTGTAGCCCTGAACAGTTTAAGGCGAGATAATGGAGCTAGATTTTAAATCTGAATTTATACTCGAATTTTAGATATATTGTAATTAGTCTTATCAGTATATACACGAAGGACAATCCTTTCACTGAGATGAATTTCGAAATTCAAGTCATTAGTAATTCTCTATAATTTCAACTCTTATAGCGTTACAATTAGTTTTCAGCAAAGCAACACAACAAAACATCAATTATGTGAGGTTATGTTGCAAAAGCTGACAAATACGTCGAAATTTTGCTTTTACGCTTTACGCCCGACAGATCGGCGCGGATTTTAAATCTTGAAAACTCCAATTTTATATGAAGTACGCTAATTAAATTTTTGATCGAGCAAAATGCATTGTTATCCTTATAACAATTATCATTAGTGTATTTAACAAGAAATGATAAGAGTATTTGTTCTTGAATTTATGTTCAGAAAGAGGATCAATTTTTTTATAGTCACGTCTGATTTTGAAGTAATTGATGAAGTAAATAGTATTTCAAAATCTAACGAAAATTTGTTTGAGATTATGTAAAATTTCAAATTCAAAATCGTCATGTTAACAAAGGCCCCAATACCAAAACATAAACTCTACCGTAAGCAGCTTTCCTGTTTGATCGCTTTACCGTATTTGCAATCGGCCCGCGTGAGTACCTACGTCGAGAAAGAAAAAATCTGAGGTTTTGGGTTAAATGTCACATACAGGAACACATGAGGCTCCAATTAGGGGCATACAACTTATAAGTTCATCATTTTTATGCAAATGATCATAATGAATTTTTAAAATTAAACAGAATGATCCTTAGACAATTTCAAGTATTGCCTAGAAATAATAGAACAATATTTTGAGGTAACACTGAATTCTTTTTCAATATATTTTTTTAATCATGCTAATTGAAATTCACCACTTTAAATCTTTTTTCAATACCATAAAGAATACAAAATTATTATTAGTAATAATATAACATACTGTAGCTTCCTCCATCATACACTTAACTGCAACTCAGTCAACTGGATACATTCAAATCTTAATGATGCCCTGGTCGTTGGCAGATAACGCGTTTCGTGTCGCTCCGTACATCTCAGTTAATTGCTTTGGTTTTATTTGAGTGTATGACATTATAACTTGCTTGTGGGTTATGCTTAGTGCCAAAGTTTCTATTCTGATGCATTTCTGAGTGGGTTTCAGTCAAAAAATAGTAAATTTTGTGTTTCTTAGTTTGATTATTGTGGACATTGGTACTCTAAGATGGTGGCCTGTTTACTGCGTAACGAGTTGATCACGAGAGGGATCGCTGACTGGCTTGCTTCTGGAAAGTGTGGTGCTTTGGCGCACCTGAATTGCCTGAACCTGCCCAGCAAAGATCTCTCGAGAATTAAAAGAAAGGAGAACGTTTGGTATTCTTCAAACTGCTCAGTGACCACCGTAGCGGAAAATTCTTTGAATACTTGCATTTTCGAAAACCCTCTAATACTTCCTCACAGCTAATGATATTGAAAGTACCTCAGGAGCGGCGTCAGTGCCTCTGGTGCCTGGAGTCGAGGCAGCTATTGTCGATGCGGTGACGAAATGTCATGAGGCGGGTCTGACGCAGATCAAAGCTTTGTTTGAAGCATTTAGGTATGATAAGATCACCTTCAATAAATCTCTTGACACTTCTATTAAAGGAATGAAGGATGACATCATTAACAACGCTAAGCGCATTTCTGTGTTAGAGGAAACAACCGCATCAAATGTGTCTTGACGTCAACAAAATTCTTGCGTCGTCAAAGAATTTGCAGGATGGACAATCGATGACAATCTCAAGTAGAAGCCTCAACCCTAAAATGCAATAATCTATAGCAAGCTCCTCTCTGCAAGACTTTAGGATTCCGTGGTTAGCCACTTTTAACTTATGGTACAAGCTACTTGTAAGAACTTACCTGAATTAGGTAAAAGAAAGCGTGGTCCTTCGACTTAACTTATTTGTCGGAGCGAAGATCGAGCATTGTACATCAGAGAGTCGCTCACTAAGTCTAACCGGCAGATATACAACACTGCGTTGGAACTAAGAAGAAACATGGAAATAAAATACCTGTGGATTGCAGGGGGCAAGACTTTTTGCCGTAAATCTGATGGTGCGTCGAGAATTTTTCTTGCCCAGGTTCGGGATTTGGATGCTCTACGATAATTTCGACGTAAGAAGAAAATATTCCCTGTTCACATCGTGGGGAATATAGTTTGCAGTAATTATTTCTTACATACTGATGGTTTTTCACTTTATTCATTTCATTACTCTGCATATTCTATATTGTTTTGATGCTGCCATTAGACAATTGGCAATTATTATAGACTTTATCTTTTTTACTTTGAAAAGGCTTTACTTGCGAGGGTTAGATCACTTTATTTTTCTCCTGATTTTTCTGTTATGCTTATTTAGTATATTAATTCACTTTTCTGATAAGATTAAGACGCTCTGGTCAGAAAAAATGTTAACTTCTGATCTGTATTCTTGCTAAGGTATACTCCTTATGTACACTTTTTGGTACATTTTTCTATATGTTATTATCATATTTGGTACAACCCATTTCACACCTGCATTCTAAAAATTATTGTTTCTAACAAGTGGTTTGCTCTATGCAACTGGAAGGTTTTTACGCTAATCACCTCTTATTGCAGGGCTCTTTTTTGTAAGTTGCCCTATATATGGTATTGTCTCTTTCTTGTAAGAATTGATGGACTTTCTAAATATATTTCATGTCAATGCTCAATCCCTGCCTGCTTATTTTGGTCAGTTTGCTGATTATTTTGGTCAAAGATTCTTTCATATGATGGCTGTATCTAAAACTTGGCTCTAGCTTCAATTTGATTCGTCAGATATTAGCCTTAATAATTACTCACTTTTCAGAAAATATAGGGAGTCTCGTAGATGTGGCGGGGTCTGCGTTTATCTCCATGATTACTTAAAGGGTAAGATCTTACATGTCAGTACTGAAACCACTGTACAGGCTAATGAATTTTTATTTATTGTCGTTTTTCAACCTCGTGAACGTCTACTTTTTGGGTTATATATAAACCACCCAATTCGGGTTTTGGTAATTAATTTGAGACAGAGCTTTTTAATCACACGCTCAATTATAGTTAGTTAGTTGTAACAAGATCAAGGAGCGACCGGTAAAGCAATACAAAATCATCGTGATATTGACGTTCCTGCGCAACTTCATAATGAACCAGTGCCATCACATCATCCAGAAGCAAATGGTCTGATTCAACCACATAGTCCAGTCATCTTAGTCAAAATAAGGTAAGTATCTCGGAATTCGAGATACCCAGCTATAAACTTGTATAAACTTTTATTTTGACATTCTAAAACTTGTCTCAAAACCTACATATCGTAGGGTGTACGCGTCTGTCAAAATCTAAGGTCAAAGGTAACAAAAATCTATTTTTTGCACATTTTTTGCAAATATCTCGTTTTTTTGGGGTTTACGCTATTTGTATTTATTATCAATATTGTATAGGATAAAATTCTCTACAACTTTTGTTTCAAAGGTTTTTTTATACGTTGAATCGTTATCGAGATATAGGGCAGTGAGCGCGCAGTGATTAACTATGTAGAGTACCATTTAAGGTCAACCGGTAGTCCCGAACCAAAACGCGCCACATAAAGCTGATAAATTATTAATAAATATATAATTATAAATAATTTCCATTTTTTTTATTACGTTATAATTAATAATTTTTTTCGATAATTAAAAATCTATCTATTGAATAACACTACACATGTTCAATTGTATTGTATAGTTACGACCGTCTTATTTTTCAAGGAACCACTTTCTACTAACCTCGGTTATTCGTTAGTTTTGATTCGTACCTTGGTAACTACGGACGTAAAATTTCAAGAGTTATGGCTGATTTTTGTTTTATATGTAATAATAAGACCTGGAGACAAATGTCGTTGAAGACGATAATGAAGAGGAAGCTGAAATTCTACAGCAACCGGAAGACGATGATGAAGAAGAAGAAGAAAATTAAAATTAGAACTTGCAGTTCTTATAATTATTATTCAATTTTTTAATGTTGACAGTCATAAATGTATGGAATGATAATCTTTTAATAAAAACATTAATTAAAAATTTAATTCTTTTCTTTCTCTTTATTTATTTAAGTAACTAGTATAAATTTGATCAGAAATAAAATATAATTTAAGTATTTTCCTTAATAATTTTCTAACTACACGAGCAGGTAAGTGTGATTAAATAAATTGATACTTTATTAAAAATAGATACGTAATCAAAAAAATGATTAATTATAATGTAATATTTAAAAAAAATAAAAATTATTTATAATTATAAATTTATTAATAATTTATAAACTTCATGTCGCGTGTTTTGGATCGGGACTACTGGTTGACCTTAAATGGTACTCTACATAGTTAATCACTGCGCTCTCACTGCCCTCTATCTCGAAAACGATTCAACGTATAAAAAAACTTTTGAAACAAAAGTTGTAGAGAATTTTATCCTCTACAATATTGATACGAAATACAAATAGCGTAAACCCCAAAGGAAACGAGATATTTGTAAAAAATGTGAAAAAAATCGATTTTTTTACCTTTGACCTTAGATTTTGACAGACGCGTACACCCTACGTTATGTAGGTTTTGAGACAAGTTTTGGGATGTCAAAATAAAAGTTTATACAAGCTTATAGCTGGGTATCTCAAATTCCGAGGTGAAACTACTAAGATGACTGGACCAACAGGCATTTGATAGAAACAGAGAAATCCCCAAAAAACTGCACTTGTAGAAACAAGACAAAGGCATTCTTTGTTAAAGATATACATCACGAAGTATCTGCATGCACTAGCTGGGCATTTGAACAACAAGGGTTTGCTAATGCATTTGAATGCAGAACGAACTGTGTTACAGGTGCAGGGATCGGAGGAAAGGTAAACTATGAAAATTTAAAAATTTCAGATATGGAATTTCATACTTGGGAAAATCCCAGGTGTGGAATACTCCTTAACTCAACAAATTCTGAGCCAGCCCTGGCCGCAGAACCAGGCCTACAAATGCAGTTTTTGCCCAAGACGGAAACAGGACCCACCATAAAAAACATTTTGAGAGAAAATGGATTTTCGTATGAAAGTCAAAATCTGAATCTTATATGAAGCCCTCAGAGGAAAAATGTGACTCGGAGAGTTTTGAGGAAAAACAGTAAAGAAAAAGTTGCGTGGAAAAATAGTAACCGAAAAAGTCCAGAGGAAAAAAGGTAAACAGAATCGCGAGGTAAAAATGTAACTCGGAAATATCCGAGGAAAAACGTTATAGAAAACTTTGAGGGATAAAATGTGATAGAAAAAGGTCCGAGCAAAAACTTTTCTTTTGATATTATAAGTTGAGCACGAAAACACTTTAAGAAAACAAGAATGTCAATATGATCAGGTCCATTAGGCTAGCACCTCCACAATCGAATTTTGCGATTTTTTATAGCTCAGAATTCTGGGCTTCTTTGGGGCTCTTGGAATCCGCAAACAAATTTCCCCCGAAACAACTCTTAAGTTCAAAAATCAACCCACTTCAAAAAATTTGAATTTTTCACAAATTTATGCCCGGCATATTTTTGGGCTTTTTTCGGCTCCTCGAAAATACCCACTCCGATTTTTTGGCTCCAACCTTTAACGTTAAAAATCATCCCCTTTCTCCCACGCAGATATGACTTTGTCAAAAAATACTCTTTTTGAGAATTTTACAGTGTGGATAAAGTCTCTGATTTTTGGGCTCCTCAAAACTGCCCACTCCGATTTTTGGGCTCCAACCCTTAACGTTAAAAATCAACCCCTTTCTCCGACGCAGATATGACTTTTTCAAAAAATACTCTTTTTGGGAATTTTACAGTGTGGATAAAGTCTCTGATTTTTGGGCTCGAAAAAAATGCCCACTCCGATTTTTGGGCTCCAACCCTTAACTTGAAAAATCAACCTCTTTCTCCCATGCAGAGATAATCTTCTTGAGAATTTCACAGTGTGGATGGAGTCTCAGATTTTTGGGCTTCTCAAAACTACCCATTTCGATTTTTGGGCTCCAACCCTTAGCGATAAAAATGAACCCCTTGGTACCACGCACATATGACTTTGTCAAAAAATAATCTTTTTCATAATTTTACAATGTTGCTAGAGTCTCTGATTTTTGGGCTCCTCGTAGATACGCAGTCCGATTATTGGACTGCAACCCTTAGCGGTAAAAATCAACCCCTTTGTACCACGCAAATATGACATTGAAAAAAAAAATCTTTTTGAGAATTTTATAATGTGGCTAGAGTCTCTGATTTTCGGCCTCTTTGGAAATACCAACTACAATTTCAGGGCTCCAACCCTTAACGGTAAAAATCAACCCCTTTGAACTACGCAGATATGACTTTGCCAAAAAATAATCTTTTCGATAATTTTACAGTGTAGATAGGGTCTTTGAGTTTTGGGCTTCTCGAAAATACCCACGCTCAAAAAGCAGAGGCTCCAGCCACATTGTAAAATTCTCAAAAAGATTATTTTTTGATAAAGTCATATCTGCATGGTATCAAGGGGATGATTTTTAACGTTATGAATAAGAGCCGAAAATCGGAGTATGTATTTTCGAGGAGCCCAAAAATCAGAGACTATTGTTACTTTAAAATTCTTAAAAACATTATTTTTTGACGAAGTCGTATCTGCGTGGTAACAAGGGGTTTTTACCGTTGAGGGTTGGAGTCCAAAAATTATAGTAGGTATCTTCAAGGAGCCCAAAACTCATAGACTTGATTGATACTTTAAAATTCTCAAAAACATTATTTTTCGACAAAGTCATATCTGCGTGGGAGAAAGGGGTTGATTTATAAAGTTGAGGGTTGGAGCCCAAAAATCGGAGTGGCCAGTTTTGAGGAGCCCAAAAATCAGAGACTTTATCCACACAGTAAAATTCTCAAAAAGAGTATTTTTTGACAAAGTCATATCTGCGTGGGAGAAAGGGGTTGATTTTTAACGTTAAGGTTTGGAGCCCAAAAATCGGAGTGGGTATCTCGGAGAAGCCCAAAAATCAGAGACTCTAACCACAATGTAAAATTCTAAAAAAGATTATTTTTTGAAAAATTCATATCTGCGTGGGAGAAAGGGGTTGATTTTTAACGTTAAGGGTCGGAGCCCAAAAATCGGAGTGGGTATTTTCGAGGAGCCCAAAAATCAGAGACTCTATTGATACTTTAAAATTCTTAAAAACATTGTTTTTGGCAAAGTCATTTCTGCGTGGTTCCAAGGGGTTGATCTTTAACGATAAGGGTTGGAGCCCAAAAATCTGAGATTCCATCCACACTGTGAAATTCTCAAAAAGATTATCTTTTGACAAAGTCATGTCTGCGTGGGAGAAAGGGGTTGATTTTTAACGTTAAGAGTTGGAGACAAAAAATCGGAGTGGGTATTTTCGAGGAGCCGAAAAAAGCCCAAAAATCTTAGCTATGAAAAATCGCAAAATTCGATTGTGGAGGTGCTAGCTTAATGGACCTGATCATATTCACATTCTTGTTTTCTTAAAGTGTTTTCGTGTTCAACTTATAATATCAAAAGAAACGTTTTTCCTCGGAACTTTTTCTATCACATTTTATCCCTCAAAGTTTTCTATAACATTTTTCCTCGGATATTTCCGAGTAACATTTTTACCTCGCGATTCTGTTTACCTTTTTTCCTCTGGACTTTTTCGGTTACTATTTTTCCTCGGAACTTTTTCTTTACTGTTTTTCCTCAAAACTCTCTGAGTCACATTTTTCCTCTGAAGGCTTCATATGTACCATCTTCGTGCTATAAAATTTCATTATCTTTAAATTCTCAATTCCAGGGTCTAAGTAGTAATATTGATATTCATTTTAAACTGACACGTACGAAGATTACGATAGAAGAAGTTTTTATTCATTTTCGGATGTTGGTCCTAGGGATGATTTCACCAACCATGATTAAATTTTAATCCTCGATTAACTTTATTTAATCAGTGCATTGCGTTCAATCATCTTTTAAACCATGATTAAAGTAGCCTAGTCGCTGTTTAACTTAATCGGCCAATTTTGGCCGGTTAGCGACTTAACCAGCGATTAACGCGGCTCAACATAACCTCAAAGTTTAGTTAAAGTGAAGTGCGACATTATCTTGTCTCAAATATGGCTCAAAATAAAATATGTTCTCAAAATATTATTTTTCCTTTTTTTCGTTACAGTAAACACCACTTCACTTAATTACTTTGATTAATGTTATTTTGGAGACGCTTCGGCAAAGCAAGTAAACAACGCGTAATTCGTGACGTCAAAGGCCTACTTATTTGGTTTGGCATGTAGAGATGGCGCGCGAACACAAGTTTCGTGACACAGCCAATCAGAATCGCCGTTACAACAGAAATACGCAAAAACTAGACTTTATTGCAAACAGGGTATACATTTAGCTGACCTGAGGTTAAAAATTCATGGTGGAACGTTTCGCAAGGTAATCATGATTAAGTCGTTGATTGACAAATAATTATGATTGATAATATGATTATGAAAAATTGATAAAGAAAAATTGAAAAATGTGAAATTGATAAAATGATTATGAAAAAAATATGATATGATACCCATAGATTTAATCAGAGATCGTGGAATCGTCCCTTAGTCTCTAAACTGAAAATTGAATCACCTCATTTTACTAAATAAATACTAGGATGAAATACTTTTTTAGATACTGAGCGGTACTCCTCTCTTGAATAAAAGTGTGAATTGAGGGGGAAGAACTGATTAGTATTATAATTTTTGCGTTGAATAAATTTTTTGAATGGTAACCTCAAGTAACTTGAACAATAAAAAACTTCATATTGAAAGCTTCTACCCAACAGCCTGACTTATAAAAGAATATTTTTTTTTTAATAAACGAACCCAAATTCTTTACAAAGCTTTTAGAAATATTTGACACTTAGTAAATGTTTGATGCAGATAGCACTTTACCGTAAAAATACGACAAATTTTATTGCATTTCTTGTTCTAAAAACTTTGTTAACAAAAACTTTAATCATACAACTAGAAGTTGCGCATTAATCCATCAAAATTTCGGGAGGCTTAAATACTTTAGTCAATCCTGTGGTCTTAAGACATTTCCTAAAAATAGGTATGTATACGTTTGTCGTCAAAGGGAGACCCTCTCCAATGTATTTCTTGAACGAGAACCTACCGAAAACATGTTTTAAACATAAATTTCAATCGTGCGACTCGAAGTACTGCAGTATTTTCTGAAAGAGAGAAGAGGTTTCAATAATTCGTAATTTTGCTGACATTGGACCCTTTTTAAAAACTAGATATGAGTTTTGTCGTCAAAGTGAAATCCTGCCTATTGTATTTATTGACAGGAAAATTAACTAAGAAATTTTTGAAACATAAATGTCAATCATGCTACCTGTACTGATGCAGTTTTCCTGAAAGTTAGGAGAAGTATGTCAAATTGTAAATTTGCTGCCTTGTATTTTGTATTTCACGATTGAAAAATGAACCAAACAGCTTTCAAAACATAAATTCCCACTACGCAACCGGAATTGATGCAGTATTTTCTGAAAGCGAGGAGACGTTCCACTAATTCCTTATTTTGCTGAAATTTGGCCTTTCTTAAACAATAGATAAAAATTTTTTTGTCAAAGTATAACTTTGCCTATTATATTCCCTGAAGAAGAAACTTAAAAAAAATATTTTAACATAAGGTTCAATCATGCCATGGCCAGTAATGCATTATTTTTTGAAAAATATGAAAAGTTTAATTTCTAACTTCTGTGACATTTATTAATTCTAAAAAAATAGATAAGAGTCTGTCATGAAGGTGGTAACTTATTTGTAGTATTCGTTGATAGAAAAACTTCCTAAAAAACTTTGGAAACATAAATTCCCACTATGCGTCCTGAAGTGATGCAGGATTGTCTGCAAGAGAGGAGAAGTTTCGCCAAAATACCCTGTAATCTTTGAAATAAAATTCTTTGAAATCCCTTCAAATTTTTGAAATTATTTAAAAATTGTTCGGACTTTTTGTAAATACCTTAAAATTCTTTAAAACCTTTGCTAATACCTTCAAATATTTAAAAATCTTTAAAATCCTCGGAAATCCGTCATCAGTATATTTCTCGACAAATATTCAATTTTTTTCTATTTTCTGAATGTATCGGTGTCCCTTTTTAAATAGTAGTGTCCTTACAGAGCGTAAAAATGCCCAATCCAAACATTTTTTTAAATTATAAAATTTTTAATCTGTAGATGTACTTCTGTTTAAATATAGGAGAACAATTATTCGAATATGTCACTGTGCGGAAATAGATACTCTACCGTACCGGTGCAAAATAACTAGAAAATCTGTAAAGAATCTCAGGTTCAATCACTTTTCTGGCATTTCTATCTACAGCTACTCAGGAAGTAATTTCCTGAATACTTGCTGGCAGAGGGGTCCTCTGTTCTTTACCAGGCAACTATTACAAAAATAAAAATATATATATTTTACAATTAGGGATTTTAAAATAAGATATTTGGGTATCTACAAGTTTTTACGATTCCAGCCATATATAATTTATTTTAAAATGTTTACAACTTCAATAAGTTTAATATATGAAACAATATATTTTCGAATTTGTCGTTGGTAAATTTTTCAGTTTTTTAGACAAATTACGTTATGGCTGCATTTAAGTACTATCTATTTTAGCCATTGACCCAGATAGATAGAGTTCCTGTAGCAAGTTTTGGTGTCTAAGCTGCAGGGGTAATAACGGAGGGTACATTTAAGAGATTAAAATACAGCAAACTTCCTTTTATTCTACTGGCGTTGAAACAAACACGTTCGGTTATTTTAGGGCTGAAGGGGCCCCACCTCTACCGCGGTCCATTTGAAATTAATAAATACCATCAATAATAATATACCGATAAGTACACCCGACATTCCTAGAACTGCGGGCCCACGCAGTTTCTCAGCTCAAGGGGCGAGAGACAGTTCTGACTCTCGCCTCAGAAGGGCCGCTGTATGCGCAAATACTAAGTCCAGTATATTGCGCAATAAGATGCATTCCAAGTGGAAATAGTTCAGACGGTCCCGACTTATTGCGCAGTTGAAAAAATCGCGATCCCTTAGAATGTCAGTGTTTTTCAAGTGTTTTGGTCGAAATACCACAGTTTGCGAAATAAAACTCAATATAATAGAATCAAAAAACGACTAAAATATTTCGCGAACTAGACTAGTGAGTGTTGTGGCATGAAATCAGGTCATGGAAGGATGAGTGGAAATGTGAGGAAGGTTAGCATAGGAGTGACATAGGAGTGCAGACAACTTTCTGGAGAAAGTTTTTTAAACGTTAAAGTAAGTTATAAAGGTTTGAATATTAATAGTTTGTAAGTGTATAATGCTAAAATAGGTGGAAATATCAGCCGTCAGGAAGGTTAGGACATGGGACTGCAACTGCATACGACTTTTTGGACAAAATATTCTAAAAGTAAAGGTAAGTAATAACAGTCTGACTAGTACTATTCCTCAAGTGTAAAATCTATTTTCTGTCATTTGCCATTCTTTTGTCGATTGACGCCTTTTCAGTGTCACGAAATACAATCAACTGTCGAAAAAGTTGGTTTCATTCACATGACGGCATGTCAAAATACTCAATTCAAGGCTTCCCGCTCTTCGGGCCTCTTATTTGTAATTGGTCACCCATTGATGCGGGCGTGGCCGTACAGCCCGTACATGGACCGTGATGGGAGATGACGAAACTGCGCAAATTAGAATAAGCGTGTATAGGGGATGTAGAATAGGTGAACTGTAGAATAAGCGAACTGTAGAATAAAAGGAAGTTCACTTGACAAATTAAAAATACATAATGTTTTGTAATTATGTCGTAAACTATACCAGATACGTAAAAACAGATAACATTTTTAGATTCATATACAAATCAATAAGTTCTCAGAAATAAATGTATACATGGAAATAAATAAGCAAAACTTTGTAGTGTAAAAAGTGATTAGTTTTATGAAGATTTTATGACAGTTAAACTTTTCTTTACTGCCTTTCGTGTTTCGGAATCCTCAAGGTTGGACCGCCATCAATTGAAAAATAAAAAAAGGATCAAAATCACTCGAACAATCTCTAGAGACGAAATCAGCCGACCTGATATTTTCGCCTGAGATGTTACTGAGATTTTCTTTCGATGGGATACTCCTAGGGAAAGTAGAACCCACACGTACCATGTAAGAAGGCTTGAATTAAATGTATTGAAAGTTTCAATCCTTAGGAATACCATTTCTGTCCTTCTTTTTTGGATCCCCGATCTGAAACTCTCTGTTTCAATTTGCAAATAGTGCTTTTTTTCACGATGCCCTCTTAAAAAGTGGTCAAAATTTGAAAGAATAGATACATTAATCCTTCCCAAAAGCAGAGGCATAAAGTAACTAACCTTGAACTCCGTGACGTTTCCCAAGAATTGCGTTTGACATTCCCTACACCACCAGAAGGATCTCATATTTGATGTTTATATAGATGCCAACTCGTCAACACAACGGGAATATTATCCTTGAACTCTGGCAATATTGCAGAAAGCACCCTAAAAAATAATTTTCAAACCGAATCCGCCGGGAGCGGGTGCTAATCTGAAAAATTGCACCCGCTCCCAGCGAAATCGCGGTAAAATTTCAGCTGTAACCACGTCTCACGACCGTGAGATAGGTGGTTACAGTCTGCGCCGAACTCAGTACGATGATCCGGCAAAAGTCTCGTGCACCCTGAGGGAGGACACGGAGCGACCCAAGGACGACCGCCTTCTGCATTTTCCCCGCAAGTGTCTCAGAATTTTGTTGACACGCAGGGATGTTTTTCAGGCTATTAACGAGTGAAACCTTGGCACCTCCAAGAGCGCCGATGATCAAGACGATTAGCTTAACAGAATATTCCGGGTATAACCGTCGCAACTCCCTTATAAGGTCTTCATACCTCTCTTACTTTTCTTTCTCCTTGGCTGTGACGTTTTTGTCAGCTGGTGCCGAAAATTCGATAACGAAAATGGTTCGTTTCTCGAAGTCAAGGAGAACTATGTCAGGCCTCGAGTGCGCAACAGAAACAATTGTCGAGAATATGAAGTTCCAGTATATGCGGCACTTCTCATTTTCGACAATTGACTCTATTTCTCTAGGAGCGTTTAGCGGAGAGGTATTTGGGCTAATGCCATAAGAGTGACAGAGATGGTAATAAAGCACTCTTAGTGCCGCATTGTGCCTTTGAATGTAGGTCGTTCCCGCAAGAGTTGGACAACTAGATACTATGTGTCCTAGATGCTCGGGGTGTACATGACACGCTCTGCAGCTATCATCGGGAATGTCTTGGCTCAAAATATGGCGACGGTATGCTAGAGTGGAAATGACACCGTCTTGACATGCCAAAATAAAGCCCTCCGTGCCCGACTTCAATCCGGGTGTTCTAAGGAAGGCAAATGTTAGCTCATACGACATCGACTGATCTTCCACATTTCTGTGGAAGATGCCGTGCATACTCTTGTCGAGAAGCTGTTCTTGGAAGTTTTTCTCCTGTGCTTTCTTAATCCGGGCCTTCAGGAGTGAGTATTCAATATGGATAAGATTTGATGCATTTTGCTCACCCCTAATATTGAAGTCAAGGCCCAGTGTTTCAGCAGCCTCCTACGCTGCTTTGTACATAAACGCCCCTTTGTCCACTTCTTCGTGTTTCCTGACCATTTTAAGAAGAGGGTCTTGTCCATTTGCAACTATATGTGCTGTACCCAGCATAATTCTGTTGTGAAGACATTCAAGATTCAGTATTCCGCGACCACCTAGGCGGCGTGAGATGTAAAGTCGCGGAACAGAAGACTTAAGGGGCATGCTCTTGTTCATGTGCAAAACCTTTCGCGTCCCGATATCAAGGGATCTGAGCTCGTTCTTCGTCCATGGAACCACTCCAAATGAATATATTACTACCGGGACGGCAAGCATATTCGTTGCAGATACTTTGTTTCTCGCCGACAGTGCGGAAGACCAAATCTGCCGGATGAGACTTTTGTATCTGCATCGGAGAGTATCCTTTATAGATGTCACGTCCTGAATGCGGCACTGTGGTACGCCCAGGTATGTATAGGTCTCTCCAGCGCGAAGGTGTCGTATAGCGCTTCTGTCAACGAACTCAGGACCTTCGCCATTAAGTTTTCCTTTCTTCAAATTAACCTTGGCGCATTTCTCTAACCCGAATTCCATTCCAATCTCTTGAGTGTACTCCTTGACAATTTTCAGAGCTAGATGTAGTTTCTCTTGATTCCTAATATAGATCTTAAGATCATCCATGTAAAATACATGAGTGACCTTATGCTTTCGGTTTCCAGGTTTGCCGCAGAGATACCCTTCGGAATGGCGAAGTGCGAGAGATAGTGTCAATAATGTGAGGCAAAAGAGGAGAGGGCTCATGGTGTCGCCCTGAAACACACCTCTCTGAAAGGTGATACTGTTAGTGTCTTTGTATGGTAAATAAATCGAATTTTTCTAAAAATATATCTACTTCTCTTTGTCTTTCACTTGAACTAGTTTCACTTTCACTTGAGGCTAGTAAAGTACTTAGACGGAAGCTGTCCCTTTTTAAATTTGATAGGGAACAAGCTATTCAAGAAACATGTAAGCTGTGATACTCGCCATGTGAAGGGTAATTCTCTATTCGTGACATTCAGCAAATAAAGATGATGATGACGATGATAATGATGAAGAAGGAGAAGAAAAATAAGATGATAATCCTGAAGATAAGGATGATGATTTCGGAAGTGATTTTTCCTTCGAATATGAAGTAGAAGCAGAAGAAGCAGCAAAAATGTCAGATTACTGATGTGAGACTATGCAAATATATTGGTAGATCGATTGCGGTTTCATTCAATCTCAAGAACTTGAAAATGGAAATAATGTATATATGCATCATTTCAATTATTAATGAAGTGAGAGATGCGGGCATTATTGAATAATATACTTAGTAACTGATTTCAAAAGTTTAACAGTCAGTTTAAACTTTCCAACTGTTGAATACAAATTTGTGATATTTGATTGAAAATTTCCTATGGATAGTTTAAAGTCACTAATAAAATGCTCGTGGGAACAACAATAAAAATCCAAACATAGTTGTAAGTGCAGTTCAAACAATCGAATGCGCAGGGCTCCCGACAATGGATCAAACAGCAATGCCGACTATCCCAGAATTGGGGCAGCCAATCAAGTCAGAGTCAATACGATGGACAGGAAAAATCTCAACACTTTTCAGTGGACGGACCGACTAAGGCACGACCTGCTAGAGTGCTACGATACCAGTATGGCCCCTGAGCGACAAGGATATATGGCGCGACTGCATGCTCTGTGTTGCGAGAAACGCTCAGAGCTCTCGCACTTTTCACATCAACTTCTCGGAAACCGTGTCGATGACTTCTGAAAAATGGGATTATATAAGTGCAGGGCCTACTCTGCCGCTGCCAGAACAAGACGACGACAGCGAGAGCTTTGGCGGATGCAAACCGTAAAAAGAAACCAACGGCTGATCATTTAGAGAGTTCGCGCGTGAACTGCGGATCCGTCATCACATGCTCAACAAGTCAAAGCTGCTGACCATCAGGCAGAATATTGTTGACAGAATATGGGTACCACCTGACGCTAGAAGAAGTCTAAAGCGGAGGGAGAGGTGAGTCAGAGAAAATGAACAGTTTTTCTCTGACCCGTCTCGAATCTTCCAAGATCCTCCAGTTACTGTCGACCACCCGCCCAAACCAGAAGAGCTTGAAAGAAGACTCGAAACACTTAAATAGCTTCAAGGAGCTGTGTAGTGCCGTCATAACATCTGAGGCGGAATGCCCACCTATCACTACCGAGGACATGAAAGAAGTATTAGGAGGCATGGATTAAAATTCTGCTTCGGGACCATAAGGTATCAAGACCTTCTGCACGGAAGAAGTTTCCTTCAACCCACCAACATCTGGCCCGCATTTTCACCTCGTATCTAAAGTCGGAAGAGCCTTTTTTGGCGTGATAGGTGGAAGCGCGCACAGTGCTCCTGCCGCAGATGGGCAATTCAGCTGACTCTAAGAAGTACAGGCCAATAACTTGTCTGAACACATTGTTTAAGATTTTCGCAGCTATTCTAAATGATAGGATTGTTCGGACAATCGGACCTGTGTCGAGAGATGTACGAACAACCTGGCTCAAAGGAAGGCGTAGCAGGATATCGGGAGAACCTACTCATCAATTGATGTGTCTGCAAAGACGCAGCATCCTACCAGCGCTACCTATCGATGTCCTGGATTGACTACCGAAAAGCTTTCGATTCAACCTCCCATAGACTTATCATCTGTCTGTTGAAAAGCTCAAAGGTTCATCCACACATCGTGAGGTGCATAGAGAGATTGATCTCTCCTTTGATTTCTCCTTTTTTGCCTCACATTATGGCCACTATCTCTTGCACTTCGCCATTTCAAAGGGTACTTCTGCGGCAAACCTTCATTTCAAACGTGTAATTTTAACTTTAGCATGCTGTCGCGACATTTTAAGCCAAGACATTCCCGATGATAGCTGCAGAGCGTGTCATGCAGACACCGAGCACCTAGGACACATACTATCTAGTTGCCCAACTCATGCGGAAACGACGTACATCCAAAGGCACAATGCGGCACTAAGAGTGCTTCATCACTCGACAATTATTACTGTCGCACACTCAAAGCCTGACATAGTTCTCCTAGACTTCGAGAAACGAACCAGGTTCATTATCGAATTTTTGGCCCTGGCATACAAAAACATTACAGCCAAGTGGAATGCAAAGAAAGAGAGGTATAAAGACCTTATAAGTGCATTTTTGTAGAATGGCACCCGCTCCCGGCAAAATCGTGCGGTTGTATTTATAACAAACTTTTAACTATATATAGTTAAGCTAAAGTTGTTAAATGAATTTTGAAGTTTGATAAGGTTTCTAGGTAGGCTAGATCATCAATTTATCAATGTCAATCGATAAGCTGCCTAATTAGCAATGACTTCTTGATAATAATTTATCGTCAATTCTATTGCATCACCGTTACTATCTGGGAATCAAAATAACTAGGTTCCTAGATAGTGAGGAGTAGGCTTAAGTTTTCCCACTGCATGGATCCAAACATGCCTTGGTGATAAGCATCGATCAATTGGCCCATTGAGGATGGTAGCCGGGATTGCTATTGATGATCTATTTCACCTGACGCAATTATTGAATATAGTTCTAAGTTCAATAAAAAATTTACTTTAAAATTATTATTGCTAATTAGTGATAACTGTATTAAGATTTTATCAAGTACTTTAATATTTTGAAATATTTACTTCTGAAATTGATGTTGGTATTTAAACAAGAGGGTTAACACATTTTTAAGGGGGCTTGTATTGCTGATGAACTGTATGAATTTGGTTAATGACAGGTATTGATTATTAGGAGGGGGTGGAGTAGCCTTAGGTGATGTTCAGAAGTATCCGGTTCCAATTCCCACAGATCGCTGCCGAAGTTTGCATTTTATGATATCGGTTGTCATTCTGAATCATTTTTCTTAGTGAGCGTTTTATCTCGGATGATTATTATTGCCAATATTAATTAATTTATGACTGCGGTCGGTGTGCAAGTATCAGCATCACAGGAAAAATTAAAAGTAGTTCATTATTATGATGCATCAATATAGATCAAGGATGGGGCATCCAGCTCGGCTACCATACATCTAAAATTTATCTGGTACGCGGATGCCGAATAAAGAATTGAGCCGTCAAATGATTAAGTTTAAATTTGTATACTTCAAAATTCAGGTACAAGCTGAACTCGAGAAACCTTTCGTCGAATTATTATATATTAAAATCGTTTTTCTGAAACTGACATCTATCTCAATTTCATACGTTGTTGGCGAGGTTGAACTTGTTTTTTTCTACATGTACTTGAATAACTGTATTTTCTCGAAATAGCAATAAATAAATAAAAACTCATATAGAATTATAATTAAAAACAATGTCTATTATTTACTACCTGCTATTTAGAATAGTTTAAGATCATTTTTAGCTTAAATTAGTAAATTTTGTATTATAGATATCATTAAGTAATTGTGACATCGTTTATATTTTAACAATCCTTTTTCAACCTGAATAGAAAGTTAAATTAGGATGATTAGTTCACATTGTAATGAGTTCTCGCCTTTTACGACTCCAGCAGGTTACATCCCCTACTCATAAAATATGAGGGTGAAGGCGGGCCATAGAGGTAGGACATGCCCATTCATTCAAACTTCGCGAGTTCGCACAGGAAGGGGGTGAGGCCCCCTTTCCTTTCCAGTTGGGGTACATCCATTTGACCAATTATGGGAGGACACCCCCCCCCCCAATAACCCTCAGTCCTTGTGATTAGGCCATGTCATCTGAACAATCAGGAGAGAGGCCACTCCCATAGTTACCTTCAATCCTTGCAATTAGGCCACGTCCATTGAACAATCAGAAGATGACAAATCGCCTAATTGCGCCCGCTCTCTGTAATTAGGCCACGCCCCTAGAACAATCAGGAAAAATCACCCCCCTCTCCTATCGCCTTCCCTCCCTCCTTCCTCCTCCCCTGCTGACGATAAAAAAATACAAAATGACACTTTCCAACATTTTTGACTCACTTATTTATTCTCTTTCGATTTTTGCGCCATTATTAGGAACGTTTTCAAGGAGATAACAGTAAATTACTTTTATCACTATTCCAGATACATACGAGAAAGTCAAGAATATGGATCATCACTTGTTTGTGTTTCATCAAAAGAAACCAGGACCAGCACCGATAGCTTCCTTTGAAGACTTTAGTGATGAGACAGAAAATGTGAGTGTTCTAAGCGTAAATAATCAAATGATTTTTCTAAACTACACCAGCTTTCTGAAAAACTTTACGTCTCAAACGTGTAATTTTTTTAAGATAAGCGAAATGGTCCTTCGAATTTTCTTGTAGGAAGAACTAGCGACGAAAATGCTACAAATGAATAAGGTGACAACTCCCTTTACTGCAGAAAGTTCTTTTAAAACGCCTAGCACACCCAGAATTGATATCAGCCGAGCAAGCAGTTCATCGCATCATGAAGATAGCAGCAATTCTAGAGAATCTTCACCAGAAAGGGAACTACTTGCTGGTATGTACATAATAAAACATAAATGATTGAGCTACTATGTAACGTAATTTTTTTCATTTAGTGAAAAAATCACTCTGTTCTACGCGAGCATAACTACAGAATTTGAATGAATTATGTTAGAATATGTCTTTTTATATGACAAAATTAGCTCACCGCCGCGCCGGGCCACCCCCGTCACTGCACAGTGAGGAAAAAAGGAGTTTATTGATTTTTTTTTTAAATCGGTAAGGATAATAATTTTAGTTTCGCTCAATATAATATAGAAACAAAAATAATGAAGATAACCCTACAGATAAACCCGACATCGGATCCTATGTCGGATTCTAATAGTTTCCAACGTCGTAAATGACGTCGGGAACGTCGTCGAGTATTGGAATCGTTTCCGACGTTGGAAACTATTAGGATCCTAATAGGATCTGACGAGATCATTTTTTTCTTAATAAAATGTTTATAAACTAATAACCGTGCCGAAAGCTGAATGGCACCTGGGTAAGGTGTCTTCAACGATGACTCTGGGATATCGGGCGCCCGCAGAGTATGCAGCCTTATCCTTGCATGAGGGAATCTACAAGGACGGACGAACCCTTTACCTAGCTGCTCGTGGGAACAACGATGACACCACCAAACCACCATAAAGTTGTAGATGCTTCACCACGCTTCGCATGAGTCTTTGCGAAATCAAGTCGACTACCTCCGGAAAAATGGATATGTACGCGAATATGCTTCCTGAACGACTGTATGAACCAGCCGCAGACGAAGATTAGGGAGCGACATTTTGACAAACCGCGGAAAGCAGGCACCTTCTGAAAGATGATCACGATTTCAGGACAAGAAGGAACATTGATATCCACGTTCCTCGTAAGCCTCAAGATCTGGCTGAAATGAATACCTCTCTTCGTGAGGATATTTCGAAGGAGTCCGACCTCTGGACCATCAATTATTCAGGTTACAGTGCTGCGAGAGCTTTGGCTGATTCAAATCAAAGGCTAAAACCGACGATCGATAAAAAGACCAAAAGGCGCTGGCATCAACTGAACAAGAAGATTGGATGGTCAAGAAAGAATGCGTCCCGTGTTCAATGTGTGATTGAATACATAACATCTGGTAGACCGTTCACGGAAAGGGTTCGAAAGTCCATCCGCGAATTGAGGGTCTACAATCACACACTGAACAGGTCAAAGCCGCTGACAATCAAGCAGCATATTGTTGACAAAATACGGCAGTTATCTGACGCGAGGAGGAGAATACAGAAGAGAAAGATATGGATCAGCAAGCATCAACCATTTCTTGCTGACCCATCGCGCATCTTCAGCGATCTCAGGACTCCATCAATCAGGACAGGAATGTCCATCAATCACTGCCGAAGAGGTGAAAAAAGCGCTTAGGGGTACGAAGATCTTTTCCGCTGTAGGACTAGATGGTATGAAGAAATTCTGGTGGAAGTGTACTTCTACCCACTAACATCTGGCTTGCATATTCACCTAATATTCAAAGTCGGAAACGCCCATTCCGCAGTGGCTGGCGTTAGGACGCACTATAATTCTACCGAAAAATGCAGCCCTTTGGAAAAACTAGATTTACTATCTCATCTGAAAATTATCACGTGACGACGAACAGCGTCACCTTCCAGAGGGGCGTCTTTAAGGGCGATACCATGAGCCCTCTGTATTTTGCATCACGCTTCTGACTCTATCTCTCGCACTAAGAAATTCTCCTGGATACTTCTGCAGCGACACTAATCACCGCGAGCATATGGTCACTTATGTATTTTATATGGATAACCTGAAGATCCATGCTTCTGGTAAAAGAAAACTTCAGAGTGCTCTACTTATCGCCAAAGAGTACACAGGAGAGATTGGTATGGACTTTTGATTTTGAGATTGTGAACATAAGTGTCAAAAGACATCTTGTCACTGACGAGACCTATACATACGTGGGGTGCCTCAAAGCCGCATTCAGGACGTATCCGCATCTAACACGTTTGCCGTCCCGGTTCTGCTCTACTCGTTTGAAGTGGATCAATGAACGAAGAACGAGCTTGTGGCCCTTGATATAGCCAGATGTATGATCATGCACTTGCATAAGAGCTTGCATATCAATTCATCCATTCCGCGATTACACATCTCACGCCGTCAAGGCGGACGCGGACTTCTGTAAATGGGAGAGATCCTCTCCTTAAAATGGTCAAGAAACGCAAAATGATTGACAAAGGAGCGTTCATTTACAAAGCCGCGTAGCAGGCGGCCGAGACCCTTGGCGTAAATTTTAACATCGGAAGTGAGGAAAGTGCATTACTTCATCTAGATGCTTCACTTCTAAAAACCAAAGTGAAGAAAGCAGAGGTAGAAAATTCCCGCCAGAACGTTGTCATTTCTACCTTAGTATACCGAGACCGAATTTTATGTCAAGAAACTCCAACGATAGGTGCAGATCGTGTTATACACATGCTGAACACCTAGAACACATGCTATATGGGTGTCCCACTCACGCGGGAACGACAAATCTCTACAGACATAATGCAACCCTAAGAGTGCTTTATTACCATCTTTGTCGCTCTTATGATGTTGCACGTGACTCTGCCCTGCCGAACACTCCGAGGGAGATAGAGTCAATTGTCCAAAACTCGAGGCCTGACGTCTGTCTCCAAGACTTCGAGAAGCGAACTATATTCGTGATCGAATTTTCGTCTCTGGCCGACTACAACATCACTGTCAAGAATAAGAAAGCAGAGGAGAGGTATCAAGACTTGGAAAGAGAGCTGCAACGACTGTACCCAAAATATTCGGGTTAAGTAATTGTCCTTGTGATCGGTGCTCTCGGAGGTGCGAAACTATCACTGGTTCGTAACCTTAAAGCCATACCTGCGTGCCAAAAATATGCCAAGGCACTTGCGAAATGGATGCAGAAAGCTGTCATCCTTGGGTCGCGTCGTGTGTTCAAGACACATGAGGGTTTCGCCGGCCTGTCGTTGTGATTTTGTTGTTGCCTATGACCACGCATCTCACGGTTGTGAGACGTGGCCATAGGTGTGATTTACCGCGGTGCTACTGGGGGCTATTGACATTTTGTTGGATGGCAGTTGCTCTTAGTGGAACCCTGCGGTGGTTGTTTAACTTTTTTTTTCAAATTATATATATGTACATGTATATAAAGTGCATATATATATATATATATATATATATATATATATATATATACCGGGTGTCCAAAAAGTCCCGGGACGGCTAAATATTACAGAAATTTACATTCTTTAGAATCATTTATTTTCATCTGAAAAATAAAACCGGTACATAGCATACACATTTTTTCCCTTTCGTAAGTTAAACCTTTCCCACCTTCATGACTTGTGTTATGTTCAATTTAATGTAATTGTTTATGTACACTGACACTCGTTATGTTTACTTCGTATCTTTTGAATTCTCTTAATTTATTCGGCTTGCGAATTAGACTCGTCATTAGTAGTTATTATTTTTAAACGTTTGTTTTCATAAGAACTGTCGTTTACGGTCGAGCTATTAGAACGGTCGTTATTATTCTTGCTATCGTTTTTACTTTTAATCACAGAAACTGTCGTCCCATCAAAAAAGAAAGAATTTAGTCCACAGTGTCCCGCTTAGCTACAGGACGATTTACTAAACATTTACAATAAATTCTGTATGCTCCGAACGTTGGTTTTCCTGTTACGCAGTTGCTGAAATTCGCCGTGACGAATTGGGGCGAATTCGAGTGTGTATTTTACCCTCACGAAGTCAGACGCATTGACCAATGTTGAAGCGTTTGCATGCTGACGCATTGAAGTGAATTCGCTGAATTCGAACATTTGCACCGTTTTTGTACGTATAGAAAAATTCAAAATTAAAATACCGTCTTCTCGATTTTATACGCATTGACACAATGGTCCAATGCTTCATTGTCGCGAGGCGGGATTTGCGGAGTGTCTTAGTCTTATCCATTCAATTCGTATCAATACCTTCTTTTTTGCTGAGGTACTGATTGTCAGAAATCTGTTCGTAGGAGTACTATTAGGGAAAGAGGTAACATTTGATGTAACTGTAGGTGTATTCACCTTTTCCTCATCAGCCTCACGAAGTTTCAGCCACATTTTTAGGTTGTCTTTGATCTTTGAGTGCAAGTACATGGTGATCGACATAGTCCTCTCCAGTTTCTTGATTTTCTTGTCAAGCCTGCTTTTAATCTGGACATAGTCAACTGCCCCTTTGAAGTCATCGTTAGTTGCTTGTCGTTCCCCGTCATCCCCGTCGTTTAACTGTTGATTTTCGCTACCGTCATCCTTTTCCCTGTTGTTGTCGCTTACACCTTCTTTATTTATGACCTCGTCGTTGGTACCGTCGTCAATTTGCTCCTTTTTCATTTGCGGACATCCGTTTGTTTTTAATAACAAACTTGAAGCAAAAGCGTTTACTTTATTCGTAACCTCAAGACTGTCTTTTTCAAATCCATCATTAGCTTCAGACAATAGCCTTTCTCCATCACTTTCTGATGAATCCATATCCTGGATATTAGGTTCAAAACCGTTCTCTGGATTTTGGAAATCTTTACCGATGTCGCCACCAGCTGGTTTTTTGTTCGTTTGTGCATTCATGAGCTCGGTCTTTAATTTTTCCCACTCGTTTTTCCGAGTTTCCTTTTCTAGAGAAGATTTCTTAGTCGTTGAAATATCGTTAACTGTCGTTGATAGGAACTGTTATCGTAAAGACTGTTTTCCGACTTATAGTCTGAAATGCGTCGAACTTGCTTCTGAATCATTCAGACTACTGTCCGAAAATCGTAGTTCCAGAAAATTTGACACTTCTCGTTTTGGATAATTGACTCTATCTGCCTGAAAGCGTTCGGCAGGGCAGGGTCGTGGCCAACACCGAAAGAACGACAAAGATGGTAGTAAAGCACTGTTAGGGCCGCATTATGACTGCAGAGATACGTCATTCCCGCGTGAAAGGTTCATCTGAATAGTAGGTGTTCTAGGTACTCAGCGTGTACATGACAAGCTCTGCACCTATTGCTGGAAACTTCATGATGTAAAATGCGGTCACGATATACAAATAGTACTCATCTCGTGTTTCCTGACCATTTTTAGGAGAGAATCGCTTCCATTTTCAACTATGTAAGCTGTACCTAGAACAATTCAGTTATGGAAACATTGTAAATCCCGAACTCTGCGTCCGCCTTGACAGCGTGAGATGTATAATCGCGTAACGAAATAATTGATATTCAAGCTGTTCAGCATATGCATGATCTTACCGCATGGCGATATCAAGTGCCGTAAACTCGTTCTTCGTCCATTGAACCACTCCAAACCAGTAGAGTAGAACCAAGACGGCAAGCATGTTGGTCGCAGATACCTTGTTCAACACCGACAGATTTGAAGACCAAATCTTTCGAAAAAGACGCTTGTATCTGCTTGAGAGAGGCTTTAGCACTGACTTTACGTTCTGAATGCGGCTTTGAGGCACCTTTATAATCTTTCCCTTTTCCACTTTCGATTATGTGGGAGATTCTGCACAGCTGGCTGTGAAATAATTGAAAGCTTTATTGACTTCTTATATTCATTTTTTTATATTCTTATTTGATAAACGTTAAAAATCAAGGTCAGGCTATACTCGTAGGACGCAGTTTATTTATTGTATTGAATTTCTTTAGTAGGTTTCGTCGAAATCTAATATTTCTTGCCTTGTTTTCATTTATGCGTTTCACTTGTTTTGTGAACCTTATGACTTGAAATCGTATGTTCCTATTTTCCTGTTTACAGGCTTAACTCACTGCTGAATTATGAATTCGAATGCGAAAGAGTGAGAAAGAGAGGAAAATGAAACTCAAAGGTTGTTCAGTGGACCATTCCAGTCGAATCTATTGGAAAATGTTTGACCAACTGTATTTGATGTTTTACAAACATTATTTTATCATCACAGCTTTAAGAAAGAAATTATTTCGGAAAGTGCGAAATTAGTAACTGTGGACTTGATAAAAAATGGCGTCTAGCACAAATTCCGACGGCTTTTCAAGCAAATATAGACGGCATGATAAAGACCTTATTCCGAGTTTACACATTGCTTAAGAAGAATGAATCAAGAACTCTCACTAAATTGAATATCGAAAGTTCAGAAAATATGATTATTGAAAGAAACAGAGCGCCGGCGACGTGAGAAAGAGAGGTAGGAAAGGAAAAGGGGAAGACAAAATGGATAGACTTCACCGATACTGAAAATGAGTTAGAAGATGAGTCATGTTCAGGAGCAGATATATCAGACTATTATAATATAAAATTCAGTCAAAGCGGACCTAGCGCACCAAAGAAATCATGCATTTTGCAGAATATTTTGAACTCTGAAGAAGTGTCTGTGACTTAACATCGAATTGAGCTATCCAACAAAAAATTTACAATGCTAGCTGCAGCAATTGCAAAGTCAGATGCTCAAAATTTGAATGATGCTTCATGCTCTGTTTCCACTGCACGAAGAGAATGCTGTATACAACGTGCAAATATAGATGGGAATCTAAAAGAAGAATTTGCTGCGATGAACAAGTCTCCCTTCACAATTCATTGGGATACGAAAAGATAATGGCGCGTGTCTTCTTTGAGAAACATTACTTGGCAGAAATTTACTATATATGGCGTGCTGGCATCACGTGCATGAAGTAATTATTACAGGCATATTTACCGTTTCAATTGGACCACCTAAAGGTCCAAATATTCTGCTTTTCGAGAGATTTCAAGCAAATTGGAGAACAGTGAATTATGAAAACTTCAAACCATCAGACCATCCACGATTGGCATTACCACATTTTAAAATAATAAAACAGTATGTCATAGAATTTCTTAAAAATATTTTGTCAGGAAGAAACTGTAACTTGCCTTGAGAAAATTATAGAGATGATAGAACTTTGTCTAATAATATTAGGAGTTTGACCTAGCAAAAAGAAATATCACTTTAGAGTTTCTGGAGCCTACCACTTAGCTAGATGGATGGCGAAAGCAAAATTATTGATTTAAGATTTACCTTTTCCGATATGAGTTTAGACTCACTGCCAGTAAGATAAAAAAACTGAACGAGTTTTGCTTATTCGCATGCACAGTTTCATCCTGTATCACATGGTCTAGGATAGCGTAGTACACTTCTCTCTTGAATTTTCTATCAAATGTTAAATTTTTATCATCAAATTCTTTCTAGTGCACCTCGTCTGTCATTTTCTTCCGCTCGAAATTTTTCTTAGTTTCCTCTTAAAGAGATTTTGGCCAATCGCTGTTTCTTGCTAGCGTGACAGCTTCTTTCCAAATTTTCCTCCCACCTTCCATTTTGCTGCGGCACCAGAAAATGTAAGGGCACACGGAGAACGAAATCTAAGTAAACTAGCAAGAGTATCTATCATGCGTTTGTGGCAGATTTTTTCTTGTTATCCTAACTAGATTTCATGAATTTCAAGCAAAAGTATGTCTTATACTAGGAAAGTTAAACATTTTATGCTCTAAAAGCAGTCGAGACAACAAGCGCTGACAGTCGTGGCTTAAGACCTCCGTTGGAAGAAACCAATACCGAAATATATATAATACCATAGCACGGTCAAGCGATACTACTTTCAAAGCATACGCTCGAGCAGTATTACCATGTGATTCATGCCATAGCAGTGTAGAGTCTTGCCACGCTAAAATTGTATGAGTTTAAGCCTTCAGTTTTGACATTCTAAGCTGAGAAGTTGCTTCCCTTTTTTCCAGCACAGTCAGCAAATGCCAATAGACGCTTTTCGGCTCGAAAGGTTCCTCCATCTTCGTTGATGAAATGGACATATCAAAATATGCATAGACAACCATAAACTCATTTTGAATACGCGCTGATAAGTAATGCACCTGCACTATTTTCCGGTTTTTCAAGAGTGGCGAACTTTTCGTAGTTGGTCATTAAAAAGCGGGTCGTATTTTGCTAAAAGTTCAAGGATTTCAACGAAGTTACCGTTGGAAGAGTCAGCAATTATGTTACTATCTCCTCGGAAATCCAAACCTCTTTTAGCGAGAAATAAGGTGACATCAAGTAGTCACATTAAGATTTCTTTCCACACTTCTCGTTCATAGTGTATGGACCTAAACAACAAGTCAGCCAAAAAAGTTTCTGTTTTTAGTTTCCTCTATTTTGCTTTTCACTGCATATAACAATTTTTGTGCTAGACAATACACTTATGTTCAGGGGTTTTGGCGTGTTCCTTCTTCCATTTTCATGCTGCGGAATAGCCTTCAGGTGATGCCTAGGCTGGTTTTTGAGCTTGCGAAAGTTTTCCACACCAAACAGTCTTTTAGCACAATCTCACTATTTCCTAGCTTCTTCTTAAAAATAGAGTTTGGTAACTCACCACCTATACAATCTTTTGGGAAACACTGAGGAAAAATTTCATAGAGATAATGAAGGCTAGAGTTGAGAGAAAGAAGGTGCAGTTAAATTATTACTAAAATTATCCTTGGAAGCACTTTCTAAGAGATTGAGACTTTCAAGGTTATCGCCGATAGCGTGAGCAATGTCTTTATGAGACGAAGAAGGTGCAGTCAAATTATCACTGGTATTATTCTTGGAAGCTGTTTCTAAGACAGTAAGACTGAAAAAGTGGACATTGGACAGTGTTTTCACGAGGTACCGAAGAACCTGATGTTAAAGAAAGCTTTGATCAAGCTTCAGATTCAGAACTAGAAAACTTTTAAAATTTCTTCAAAAGAAGTTGTTTCTTTGATGTCTTCTTTTCGCGATCCTTTTCTCCTTCCTTCCCTATGCCCCGATTTGTCTTTATGGCTCACTTTTAGCAAAACACTGTGTATGTTACGCACAAAAACACACAAAACAGTCTTTATTCACTATATAACTTTGAAACCAACTTCTCATGACGAATGCATACCGACACATGCTGAATCGCTGATCTTACACGACCTAGCTGGCTAAAGAATTCATAACATATCTGCTATCGCTTGTCTATACAAGTCCTCTGCCACTTACGTATTTAAGAACTATCCTTGGCGTCATTTGATATTCTTTTCTATTCGCAAGACGATACTTACTCACACCATAGTAGAAACGTCACAAATTTTCGACGAAAACGTGACTATATTCTGGCAAGATGTATATACCATTAAACCATTTCCCTTTCAGGGTAGGCGTGACACTACCCGATTCGGGTAGTGTTTCTAGGTTTTTCTTGTAGTTATAAATAACTACAAG
>CAKNYM010049334.1:171463-196666 GCA_932195095.1 Andricus curvator
CAGTATTCTTGAATGGTCACCCATCCAAGTACTAACCGCGTCCAACGCTGCTTAACTTCAGTGATCTGACGAGAACTGGGTTTTTCAGCGTGGTATGGCCGTTGGCCATAAAAAACAGAACATTGTAATCAAATTAATGCAATTATTTTTTTAGTGTTATCGACCCATTCGTAACATTCTGTTTTCTTGTTTGAATTTTCGTAATTCTTCTTCAGTTGTTCAGTAGGGCGTATCAAAAAAATTAAATATTTTCCTTTTGTTTTTGGGTATGGCTAAAAAGTTTCGGTTAAGTGCCAATTTTTTTTCATAGCCAAAGGCTCAAAACTGGTTATTTCTGAGTCGGATAAGCCGCGAAAAATGCATATTGGTTCCACATACATATCTGTTTGGCATAGGCCCAATGCAAAAATATCCTGTGTTCGCACGTTCATGTTAAAGTGAGAGATAATCATCAAATTCGCGAAATATAAGATATTTTGAACTATCATATGCTCAAAAATGGCTGCTTCTATTTTTTTACTACTATAACCTCAAAAATGGTTATTTTTGATCTGAATAACATAGCCCCACAAAAAAAATGAGCAATATGAGCTAAACCACCATACCTATAGGTTTCTGAGGTCGCCGAATCCGAATCCGGGGTCAGTTTGACCCCATCAGGTCAGGATCAAGGTCAGTTAAAGGTCAAAATGAAGAAAACCATTGGATCGGAGATTTCTGCAATCCGAGCTAAACTACCATCCCTATACGTTTCTTAGGTCGCTGAATCCGGTAACGGGGTCAGTTAGACCCCATCAGGTTTGGGTCAAGGTCAAGTGAAGGTCCAAATGAGAAAAAAAAACATTAAATCGGTGTGAACCACTACTTTAAAACGTTTGTGGGGCCGCTAAATTTGAATCCGCGAACATTTTTACAACATCAGGTCGGGATAAAGATCATTTTAAGAAAAAAAAAAATTGAGAAAACCATGCAATTGGAGAAAACCTCCAATGGCAATTTCCACTTGTCCATGCACGGCTTATCAGATGTTATGTAGTCACTCACACAGTCTAAACGGAATGCATGTAACTTTGCTAGTTGTCACACGATGCTTTCCAGATAAGATAGTAAATCTGGTTTTCCAATACGGCATCAATCTGTCTATGCACCTCACGGTGTGTGGATGGACCTTTAAGCTTTCTAATACACAGATGATAAGTCTGTGGAAGGTTAAATCGAATGTTTTCCGTAAGTCGATCCAGGCCATCGATATGCAGTGCTGGTAGGGTGCTGTGTCTTTGCAGATACATCTACCAATGACATCCTGCTACGTTTTTCATTGTGCGGCGATGCTCGCACATCTCTCGCCACACAGGTGCGGTTATCTAAACCATCATATTATTTAGAATAGCTGTGAAGATCTCATACAGAGTGTTCAGACAAGTTATTGGCCTGTAATTTAAGTGCCCCATCTTTGGGACGAGCACTGTGCGTCCATTCACCAACCACTCCGGAATAGGCTCTTCCGACTTTAGATATAAGGTAAAAATTCGTGCCAGATGTTGGCCCGCATTGTTCAACTCAAGCGGGAATAACATACATGCAAAGGCACAATGCGGCATTAAGAGTTCTTTACTACCATCTCTGCAACTCTTACGGCATTAGCCCTGATAACGCTCCGCCAAACGTTCCTAGGGAAATAGAGTCAATTGTCGAAAATGGGAAGTGCTGCATATACAAGAACTTCATATTCTCGACAATTGTTTCTGTCACGCACTCGAGGCCTGACATAGTTCTTCTTGACTTCGGGAAACGAACCATGTTTATTATCAAATTTCCGGCACCAGGCAACAAGAACGATGGTTGCGACGGTTATATCCAGAATATTCTGTCCTGGTCTTCGGTGCTCTTAGATGTGCCAAGTTTTCACTGATTTATAGCCTGAAAAGTATCTCTGCGTATCTAAAAATGCTGAGAGGCTCGCGGGGAAAATGAAGAAGGCGGTCATCCTTGGGTCGCTCCATGTCCTCAGGGTGCGTGAGACTTTTTCCGAATCGTCGTATTAGTTTCATCGCAGACTGCGACCACCCATCTCAGGGTCTTAAAACGTCGTTACAGCTGAAATGTCACCGTGATTTCATCGAGAGCGAGTGCAATTTTGTAAAATATAATTTAAAAAAAAGGTTAAACAACCACCACAGGGCGCCACTGAGAGCAACTGCCATCTAAAAAATGACACCGGCTCCCAGTAGAACCGCGGTAAATCACACTTATGGCCACGTCTCACATCCGTGAGATGGGTGGTTAGAGGGCACGATGAAATCACAACGGCAGGCCGGCCAAACCCACGTGTGTCTTGAGGACATGAAGCGACCCAAGGATGACAGCTTTCTGAATCCATCTCGCGAGTGCCTTGGCATATGTTTAGCACGCAGGTATGGCTCTAAGATTACGAACCAGTGCTAGATTCGCACCTCCGAGAGCACCTATTACAAGGAAAATTACTTCTACCGAATATTTTGGGTACAGTCGTTGCAGCTCTCTTTTAAGGTCTTGCTACCTCTCCTCCTTTTCTTTCTCCTTGGCAGCGATGTTATATTCGGACGGAGCCGAGAATTCGATCACGAATATAGTTCTTTTCTCGAAGTCTTGGAGAACGATGTCAGGCCTCGAGTGTACAACAGAGTGCAGTCAGAAAATCGTAGTTTCAGAAAATTTGGCACTTCTCGTTTTGGACAATTGACTCTATCTATCTCCCTTGGAGCGTTCGACAGGGCAGGTTCGCGACCATCACCGTACGAGCGAAAAAGATGGTAATAAAGCACTCTTAGTACCGCATTATGTATATAGATATACGTCGTTCCTGCGGGGGTCGGACACCCCGATAGTATGTGTTCTAGGTACTCAGCGTGTGCATGACACGCTCTGCACCTATTACTGGGAACTTCTTGACACAAAATGCGGTCACGGTATGCTAAGGTGGAAATTACACCGTCCTGGCATGGGAAAATAAAACCCTCTGTACCTGAATTAAGCCCTGATTATTTGAGGGAAGCAAAAGTTTGCTCCTTCGACAAGGACTGTTTTTCTACATTTCTGTGAATGTTTCCGTGCATTTTCTTGTCGAGTAGCTCTTGGTGAAAATTTTCAACCTCTGCTTTCTTCACTTTGGTTTTTAGAAGTGAAGCGTCTAGATAAAGTAATGCACTTTCCTCACTTCTGATGTTTAAATTCAGGCCAGGGGTCTCGGCCGCTTACTCCGCGGCTTTGTAAAGGAACGCTCCTTCGCCAATCATATTGTGGTGCCTGACCATTTTTAGGAGCGGATCTCTGCCATTCGCAACGATGTAAGCTGTACTTAGAACAATTCGGTTATAAAGACACTGGAGATTCAGAAGTCCGCGTCCACCTTGACGGCGTGAAATGTATAATCGCGAAACTGACGAATTGATATGCAAGCTTTTATGCATATGCATGATCTTACGTGTGGTGATATCACGGTCCTTAAGTTCGTTATTCGTCCATTGAACCACCCCAAAAGAGTACAGTGTAACCGCGACGGCAAGCATGTTAGACACAGATACCTTGTTCAATGCCGACAGATTGGAAGACGAAATCTGTTGAAGAAGATGCTTGTATCTGCTTCGGAGAGACTCCTCCACTGATGTTACATCTTGAATGCGGCTTTGAGGCACGCCCAGGTATGTATAGGTCTCTCCAGTATTAAGATGTCTAATAACACTTATATACACAAGCTCAGGGTCCTCGGGAACGCCAGTAATCTGTCCTTTTTTCAGATTAATTTTGGTACACTTGTCCAAAAGGAAGTCCATCCCAATTTCTCCTGCGTACTTCTTGACGATATTTATAGCAGTTTGAAGTTGACTTTTACCATAGGCATAGATCTTCAGGTCATCCATATAAAATACATGAGTGACCTTATGCTCGCGCTGATTAGTGTCGCCGCAGAGGTATCCAGAAGAATTTCGTAGAACGACAGATAGAGTCAGAAGTGTGATGCAAAGAAGCAAAGGGCACATGGTATCACCCTGAAAGACGCCCCTCAGGCAAGTGACGTTGTTCGATTTCACACGATAATTTCTAGATGAGATAGTAAATCTAGTTTCCCAAAGATGCTCTCTATGCATCTCACTATGTGTGGATGCACCTTCAAGCTTTCCAACAGACAGATGATAAGTCTATGAGAGGCTGAATCGAAAGCTTTCCGGTAGTCAATCCAGGCCATTGACAGGACGCGCCGATGGGCTGCTGCGTCTTTACAGACACACCTGTCAGTTAGCAGGTTTACTCGACAGCCTGCTACACCTTTTTTTCGAGCCACGTTATTCGTGCATCTCTCGCCACACAGGCTCAATTCGTCGAACAATCCTATTTTTGAGGACAGCTGTAAAGACCTTATACAGTGTGTTCAAACAAGTTATTGGCCTATAATTTTCTGGGTTGGACAAGTTGCCTTTTTCGGCAGGAGTATAGTGCGTCCTAACATCAGCCACTGCGGAATGGGCGTCTCCGACTTAAAATATGAGGTGAATATGCGGGCCAAATGTTGGTGTGTAAAAGTAAACTTCTTCCACCAGAAGTTCTTGATACAATCTGGTCCAGCAGCAGAAAAGTTCTTCGTGCCTCTAAGTGCTTTTTTGACCTCTTTGGCAATGATTGATGGACATTCCTCCTTAGATTTTATGAGGTTGTCGCAAAACTCCTTGAAGCGGATGATAAGGTCAGTATCCTCTTTCAACATTAGTGTTTTTGGTATCTTGTATACCTGTCTCCAAAAATTCTGTACCAACTTGGACGAAAAGATCATTGAAGGGGTTAGCAAAGCTATTTATACAAAGTGAGTAGGGACTCATAACGTGGGCAAAGCTAAGTACGACCCTAATTAAAGAATTGTCAACAAAGATATTGAGCACTAAATTACATTCAATGCTTGATATGGAAATATGTATCACCCTCCATATTTGACATGAATATGGTTTTTTTATCACTGGGGTTAATAATATCAATTAATAAAAATCCAAAATTGTTTGCGACGTTCCTCCAGCTTGGTTTGCTGACCTCTTCAGGCTTATAAGTATAGATTAGAAAATTCACTTATAAGCCTGAAGAGGTCAGCAAACCAAGCTGACGAAACGTCGCCAAATAATTGTGGATTTTCATTAATTATTATTAACCCCAGTGATCAACAAAGAAAATCTCATTCATACATTCAATCCTGTTAAAAAGAGGAATTAAGGAATCGGAATCTATTCCAGAATATTTTTTTATTTTGCGAGAGATAACATTTCGGGGTAAAATTGAAACAGATGCTTTATTCGATTATGTAATTGATGGTTCAGGTGAATGCTCTAATAATAAAGCAATTCTGTACAACGCTAAAAACTATTATTGAATTTAAAGAGCGAATGAAGACTTATAAAAAAATTTGAAAGTCCGTAAAGAGAAAAAGTCAGAATCACCTACAAATAAAGCTTCGCGTTGTTTCAATTTCAGAGGAGCAGGCCACTTATCTAAAGATTGTAAAAATAAAGATTGGGGTATGAAATATTTCCGATGTAACGAATTTGGGCACATTGCTATGAAATGCGAAACGGAGAATGTATCCAGTAAGACGAGCTCAGAAGGACGCGTGAATTTTGTCGGTTCCGAAAAAGGTAATGAATGTTATAAATAAATGAATGTAGGAAACGTAAAGGTTGTAGCGTTAGTAGATACTTGGAGCGCACTTAGCCTCTCGCGGGAAGATATCTTTGTGAATATGAAAGCGTTTGAGCTGAGCGAATCAAAATGTAAAACTGTCGGATTTAGAGGTAGAAAAATAGAGACTAGTGGGTTTTTTCAAGCAGAGGTTATAATCGACGATGAACCGTAAAACTTAGGTTTGCATGTAGAACCTATAAACTCGATGCCAATGCAATGTCTAATTGGTCACAATATCATTCAGTTGGCGGAAGTCATAGCTAATCGAAACGGTACTAAGATTATTAAGTATGCACCTACCTTTTTCCTAGGAAATATTACATTGTCCGAAAAAAATGTGATATTGGTTTAAACGATGACGTTTTCGCATGTAAACAAGCTGAAGATCTGTTGTTAAATTATAAGCCGATGAAAAGAAGGAGCACTGATATTACTTTAAACATAAATTTGAAAGAAAACAACCCTATTTTTAGCAGACCGTGACGTTTACCGGTTCCTGAGCGTGAAATCATAGAAACACGCGTACATGAATGAGTCAAGAATGGAATAGTCGACCCACGCTCTTCTGAATTTGCGAGTCTTGTAGTGGTAACAAAAAAGAAAGATGGTTCTCCCCGAATTTGCACTGATTATCGACGAATCAATTGGGTCATTGAAAAGGATAAATATCCAATTCCACTTATTGAAGATCAAATAGATGCCTTAAAAGATTTAAAGATATTTAGTACTTTGGACCTAAAAAATGGGGTTTTCCATGTCAGTGTTAATAAAGAAAGTCGTCAATTTACATCTTTCGTTACTCAAAAGGGCACTCGTTTTTCTAAAAGCTCCATTTGGACTCTGTAATTCATCATCTGTTTTTCAGCAGTTCATTAACTATATTTACCGTCCATTAGTTAACGAAGGAATCGTGTTGGTTTATTTTGAAGACATTGTCATCTTTGCAAAAGACGCTGAGGAGGCTCTCAGGAACTTACAATTAACGCTGGAGGTCGCTAGCGAATACGGTCTTGAGATAAATAAGGAGAAGTGTCATTTGATAAAGTCGTGGATTGAATTCCTAGGTCAAGTCATTGATAACGGGGAAATTTATCCTACACCTGAAAAGGTTGCGGCCGTGTTAAATTTTCCTTTAACTATATCAATTAAAGACGTCCAGAGTTTTCTCGGATTGACCGGTTACTTTAGGAAATTTATGAATGAGTACTCATTGTTGATGAAACCGTTAAGCGACTGACTTAGAAAGGACAAAGAATTTCAATTTGGGCCAGATGAGCAAAAGGCTTTTAGTGCACTGAAAGAGAAGTCAGCTGATGAGCCAGTATTGAAGTTTTTTGATCATGCGCATGAGACAGAACTGCATACTGACGCATGTAAAGATGATGTAGCTGCAATTTTGTCACAGGGTTCACCCAGCAACGGGATATTACACCCGACTCACTACTTAAGTCATAAGACCTCGCCTATCGAGCAGAGATATACTAGTTATGAGTTAGAAGTATTAACTATTGTTTATACTTTAGAGAAACTACGCGTGTATGTTCTGGGTGCGCCCTTCAAGATTGTCACTGACTGTAAGGCCTTTCATCCAACCATGCAGGAGAAGGAAATATCAACGAAGATCTGGAGGTGGGCGGAACTCCTTGAGTATTATGAGTACAATATTAAACATAGGCCCGGCATCAGAATGAAGCGTGTTGATGCCTTCAACTGCTATCAGATTCTGACGATTGAAACTGATGACATCGCTGCAAGAGTCAAGAGGGCACAACAGGTAGATCCGTAAATTCTGGCTATTACTCGGTCTCTTAATGAAAGGCCAGATGGCGGGTACGTGATGCGCAATGGTGTGCTTTATAAGTTTACCAATAGGGACCATCTATTAGTCATCCCTTCTTGCATGGAAGATGAGATAATTCGTTTAGCACATCATAAAAGACACTTTGCCACCAAACGAACAGAGGAAATCATTAAAAGAGATTATTATATCGCCTCTTCGACGGAGAAAGTTAAAAAGATTATCTCTGATTGTGTTTTCTGTATGGTTACTAATCTCAAAGCACGAGAAGGCAGATCTGCCATCGCACACTTATCACGCGGATGAGCTGGGACCACTTAAATCGACGAGTAAGCAGTAAAACCACATTTTTGTAGTCATCGATGCTTTTTATAAGTTTGTCTGGTTGTACCCTACGAGATCAACAACTACCTGAACAGTTATCAGAAGACTAGAAAAGCAAACGTTTATTTTCGGGAATCCGGCTCGAATTATTTCTGATTATTTCTGAATTATTCTCATATTGCATCTCAAGAGTTTGAGGAATATTGTCAACGAGAAAGAATTCATCAGAACCGAATCATGACTGGTTTGCCAAGAGCAAACTGACAGGTTGAGAGGATCAACCGTGTCATTATATCATGCTTTAACGAAAATGTCTATTGCTGATCCTGGAAAGTGGTACCAACACGTCAATAAACTACAAAAACATTAAACTAAACTTTTCATCAAAGTATCGGAGTGTTAGTCAAGTCAACATGTAGTTTGAGATTGCAAAAGGTCGGTATAAGAGCAAACTTGGCAATTATCTTCATTTTGGGGCTCTAATCAAAACCCCAAAAAGACCCCACAAATCAGGCTCCTGCTAACAAAATAGCGGCCAACATGTCGGCAAAAATCGCGTTTTTTGGAAATATCTCTTTTGCAATGCACTTTAGAGAAAAAATAGTTTCATAGGAAGTTGTAGAGCATACAATTTCCTATCACTTTTGTTATAAACAAATTTTTCTCATATTAATAGTTTACTACTTATGACAGAGAAAAGCGGAGCACTTTTTTGCAATTTGCAAAGAATGTGAAATTTTACCTTGAAATTGGAAATTATTTATTGTTATCGTTATTATGTTACTATTATATCATTATATATGTATGAATGATATGATATATCATTAATTCATCATATTATATATATACATAGATACACTCACACACGTACATGTGCAAGTATGTATGAACCTATCGATATGTATGGAATATCTGCATCACTCGTTTCCACATCACCGTTGAGGTAGAGTAAGTAAAACGTTTTTTTTTAAACCTGGTATCCCCAGTAGGCCTAATCCACAAGCTTTTTCTTTCAGAAACGCAGCAAAAGATGTTATGTTTATGTCTTCTTGAAGGTCAGCAGGATTATCTTCGGGATCACCCTCCTCCTCCTCAGCCACTTCTTATTTTTCTTCGCCTTCCTTTTCTTCTTCTTCTTCTTCTTCTTCTTCTTCTTCTTCTTCTTCTTCTTCCATTGATGCTAATAATTTGTTCAGTATGTCCACTACTTCAAGCTCCTCTTCATTTACCTCCTCCTTGTCAGAGTCTGCTAGGATTTCCGAAACGTTTTCACAGGAATTTCCATTGCAGAATGACCAGATGATGGAGTACTTCAAACCTGCTTTCCTGCAGCCACATTTCCTACCGCATCCTGTTTTGCACTTACAGGAAATAAACTGCAACAATTTGTCTGGAGCAGGATCTTTTCTCGTTGTGGCTGGAGTAAGTCCGTCTTTACTTCGCTGCCATCTCCATTCCTCTGGATTTTTTTATTGTCCATCCATGCTTAAACTTGATGGTAGGTCCGTAACGAGTGTTCTCCTGCAGAAACCAGACTCTTCTTACACGCATTCAGTGGCAGTGACACAACCTCTGCAATGTACAGCAAAGGAAAAGTGAACTTCATAAATACACTGCAAAAGAACATACAGTTGAAGAAGGATCTAGGAATCTTTGAAGACCCGAATGCAGATCCTGAATTCGTTACTATCTCAGGAAAAATTTGTATCCTTGACCTCTACGGATCTTTCCTAGAAAATGCCGCGCTGGGCTCTCTTCGCTTTCTGCATTTTTGACGATCAATAAAAAAAAGTAAATTATATTTACAGACATACTTACCGACAAGGGAAGCTGCACGAGAACACTCGTTACGGACCGACCATCAAGTCCAAGCATGAATGAACAATAAAAAAAATCCAGAGGTCAAAACCAAGAAAAGATTCTACTCCAGAGGAATTGTTGCAATTTATTTCCCGTAAGTGCAAAACAGGATGTGGTTCGATATGTGGCTGCAGGAAAGAAAGTTTGAAGTGCTCTATCATCTGCTTGTTCTGCAATGAAAATTCCTGCGAAAACGTTTCGGAAATCCTAGCAGACTCTGACGAGGAGGAAAAGGAAGAGGAGCTTGGAGCAGTCGACATACATCTAGATAAGTTCATACATACTTGCACATGTACCTGTGTGAGTGTACGTATGTATATATAATATGATAAATTAATAATATATAATATCATTTATACATATGTGACGCGATCTGAAGAAAGACCCCTAAGCGGCCAAAAATCGATTTTCTGATTTTTAATGTTTAGCGTAGATTCGAACTTCCTCTTTAAGATGGTATAGTTAAAAAAATTCCATCATTAATAATTTATTCAGTACAAGCGTGTAAACATTGTCGTTCTATGTCGTTCTATCGGCCCGTCGCCACTTCTCCTGCTTCTCCTATAAAATTTACGTTTGGCCGCTTACGGGTCTTTCTGCAGATCGCGTCACATATATAATGATATAATAGTAATATTATAATGATAACAATGAATAATCTTTCAAATTTTAGGGTAAAATTTGACATTTTTTGCAAATTGCAAAAAAGAGCTCCGCTTTTCTCTGCCATAACTCGTAAACTATGAATATGAAAAAAATTTCTTTATTAAAAAAGTGATAGGAAATGTTATGCTCTATATCTTTGTACGTAACTACTTTTTCTCTAAAGTGCATTGAAAACGAGATATTTAAAAAAAGGCGATTTTTGCCGCCATTTTGTTAGCAGGAGCCTGATTTGTGGGAACTTTTTTGGGTTTTGATTAGGGCCCCAAAATGAAGATAACTGCCAAGTCGGGTCTTGTCCCGACCTTTTGCAATCTGAAGCCTTTTTTGTGTTTCCATTGACTGGACTATGACTCCTTTCCGATTACTCACTGATGTAGAAATGCGTAACTCAGAAGATTTTAAGCTGAAAGAAATTTTAGAAACCGAGTGGCAATGTCAGTTCGAAGATTCTTGAAAGGATTTTCTTCACCAAGCAAAACTGCATATATCAAAAGTTCAAGAAGAGAATAGGAAAACCTACAACCTACGACGCAACGTCGAGCACTTTCCAAATATGCCAAGGAAGATCTTATCGCCATTAAACGCACCCAGATGATGCCAGGTCGCAAACTACTATTTAAATACTGGGGCTCTTATGAAATTTTCAAAGCTAATCCTACCGATACGTATAATGTCAGGCGAGTAGGCGATGGTGAAGGTCCTTTGACGATAAGTACTTGCGCAGAATATATTAAGCCGTGGGTTTCGGGTAAATAGTCATCCGAGAAGAATGACGTTTCAGGCTGGTCGAGTTGTAGGATAATTATTATTGAATAGTCATCTGAGACGAATGAAGTTTTATGTTGGCCGAATTGTAGGATAATTTTTATCATTATGTGATTGTTGAAATTCAAATATTGTTCTTATAAAAAAAGAAATGAGCGTTAGCGTTCTTTTTGAAAAAATTTGTGTTACCTTAGTTACTCACTTCCTGCCATGGGCATTCGATTATATTTTGTATTCACTTTAATTCTGATTATTTAATGAACAAGCCAAAAGACAAATATTCTAATATCTGAGCATTACTAATCCTACGTATATTATAACTGGCTTTTTGGCTAGTTATTTTATTTACATTATTTGAATCATTTTTCAACTCGTTAATTCATTTTTAAATTTTCAAAAGACAACTTCAAATAGGTGGCCTGAAGGGCGCCAGATAGTTTTTCTACAGTCAAAAAGAAGGATTTTTAATTGGTTTGTTCAAAATGTTTTCATTGTGGTTTTCAATTGAAGTTAAAGTCAAGAAAAAAATCTCCTATTGATTGTAATACCATATAATTGAAGTAAATTACGGAGCAACTAAAGATACAATGCTAGAATGCTAAGTTGAACGAGCGGGCATCGGCCCCACTTAAACCGGTGAATTGATGCTGACTCTAGATTGATTGCGACATACGCGTGACGACGGGTGATCGACTGCCATTTTGCAAGATTGAATTTACTTGGAATGGTCAAAGTGACCACTCAAACGATTCACGAATATTTTACCGGTAAAGAAAAAACTGGTGGATGAATATAATACCCCAGTCTAATACTTCGTCATGTTACGAAAAGAAACACTGACATGAGAAGGAAAACAACGGAACAGTATTCGTGACCTTGCCTGATGTCAGCCACTAACAAATTTTAACAGCGTGTGCCTACCAGTTTGGTTCACTCAGTTGTAACACCAGAATTTACCTTAAATTTTACTAGAGACAGAGAAAAAAGGACCTACCTGGCAGAACTTGTCGCCCATGCCCTGATCCTCTCATTTTGAGGTTTGCGTTGACTCCTGTCATCATAGTCATCGATGAGGTCTTTGAGTAACGGATTGGTTGGTACTAATACTTCCCGGGTGACTTCATTACAGCCTTATGTTGCGCGTGTATCACTCATCCTCGCCCAGCGTGCCAACTACCTGTCGGGTTTTTAAGATTGTACAGGCATCGGAGGCTGCTGTGATCATTCACCATTAAAAAGTGGCACCCTTCAAGATATACCGAAACTTTCTGATGATCCAGACTACGGCTGGGCACTCTTCACAGTTGTTGAGTAGCTCCGCTCAGCCTTAGACATCACTCGAATAGCGTATGCGATCACACGCTCTTGCTTGTCCTGAATTTGGGTGGTGATTACCCCTAAACCATAATCACTTGCGGCAGTCTGAACACAGAATGGTCATTTGAAATCGGGGTACGCCAGTACAGGAGATGACACCAAGGCTGTTTACGGAATTTGAACGGCCTCTTCCTGCTCGTCTCCCCAAGAGAAATTGTTCTTTTTCTGGGTTAGACGAGTAAGTGGCTCACAGATTCTGGCGTAGTTTTTGATGAATCGCCTATACCATGACGTAGCCCTTATGAAACGTCTCACTTGTTTGAAATCTCTGGGTCAAGGATAATCAAGTATGGGCTGGACCTTATCATCGTCTACTAACAACCTATCTTCATTCACCTTAAATCCTAGAAACTGTGACTTCAGTTCGACAAGATTTATATTTGTCTGGGCTGAGTGTCTGCCCTGCTTCATTTAAGCGCCTAATGGTCCGCTTTAAACAATACAGATGCTCATCAAAAGTTTCTGCGACGACGATCACCTCATCAAGATACGCAAATACGTGTGCTCTCATCTCGGGTGTGATGACGTTATCCATCAACCGTTGAAAGGTTGCTGGAGCCGAGGTGACACCAAACGGCATGCGTTTAACACTCCAATGGTGGCGCTGGATCTGAGGGAGCCATACGACAGTATTTTTTCCATAGCGCCTACCTGCATGGCAGGAAACGCCCCTCCCCTGTCCTATCCTCCTATCTCGTGGTGTACTACATGCATGTCATGTCCTCTCACATGTCATGCGTCATCCTGTGCCATGCCATGTCATGTCATTTGTAATGTGTTATGTCATGTCATGTCGTATTTTGTGCCATGTCATGTGTCATTTCATGTCATATCATGTGTCACTTCAAGTCATATGTCATTTCATTTAGCGTCATGTGTCATTTTGTCTCATGTCATGTCATGTCGTCTCATCTGCCACGTGTTCCTGAACAGTTTCTTTGTATATGCTACAGAATGTAAGCTTGTTGGATTTGGTTTTATGTAGTTCAGAGAAAGTGACCAACAGTGAAGGCGGCTTAAGTGCCAAAAAGCAATATTATGTACAATAATGATTGTAAAAGTTTATTTTAGTACATATTTTAATAAAGGGTTCTTGAACAATGAGGTTTATCCCTCATACCATCTCCCCAGATAACATCATAGACAGATAATTCCTTCAGTATCATTGATTTTTGTTCATGGATCTGAGAGATCCAGCGCGACCAAGTATGTCACTATAAGGGGCGCCACCATTGGAGTATTAAACTGATAAATCCCTTTTCCTGGGATAGTAAAAGCCGTGATTGGCTTACTATAGTCACTTAGAGGGATCTGGTGATAAGCCTTGTTTGAATCTAGGGTTGAGGTGTATCGAGCGGAATTTAAGCTGTCCAAGATTTCGCCATAAACGGAATCAAATACGTATCTTTCTTCGACACCTTGTTAACACTTCGAAAATTGATGCGTAGGCGGCAATTACCATCCGGTTTACGGGCTATTACCACCAGGCTGCACCACTCGATATTCGAGGGCTCAATCAAATCTTGCTTAATTATTAAGTAAAACATAATATGCGATGATTTCTGTGTCGAATAGGTGGGTTCCCTAGAGTGTCGATCATGTGCTCGACAAATTTCATAGCGGGTAACTTTTCAAGGTTGTGTTTTATTCTACCCTTTAAGAATTGGTCCAAGCTAACTTTCTCCGCTTAATCCAGGAATGAAATGCCTTTACAAGTGTCGATAACATTCTTCAGTTAGCCCAGATATGATTTTGAAATGAATTGAATGAGTGTTCCCTGAAAAGGTAACCGGCGGACAGGCCTCACCAATGACCGTCTCAATAGTGCCATTAGCCATCATGGCAGCGCCTGCCTTTCAATGATCGATTTTATAGCCACCAGAACCGAGTATCTACGACCCTACTGACCCTAGGTAAGTTCTTGATGAACCCGTATTTACCAATGAATGGATTTTAGTACCCCCTACCTCATCTGAGAGTTTGGAAAGTTCAGCACTAAAAGATGGATATGATTTAGAACGAGAGAACGATTTTGAAGAACGAGTGGGAACATGAGTTTCTGAATTTAATCAAGCGAATGAGGGTGGAGAGGTCTCCCTTAGGTCTCCCTATGTTGAAGCTGACTAATTGTAATTCAATTTAGGTTGAGCTTCAGAAGGTAACTTCTGAGTCAATTCAGGTTTAGATTCAGGAAGTAATTTCTAAGTCAATTCAGGTTGAAGAGCCGAATTTGAGAGGGTTGAGTCAAATATATCACTAATAGCAGAAATGAGGGTCTGCCTTTACATAAGAGGAGTGGTCAAGTGGTTGCGATACGATGTCAACTCCCGAAGATACCACATGTCGTATTGGTGCTTGGACGGTGATTGTTTTGTAGTGAAAAGGCGTGTATCCTGAAACGCGGCCACTAATTGTTCCAATACTATTCGACGGCGCGGCGCGTAAGGGGTCGAGATCATCAGTCGTTGCGTATAACAGAACACCGGCGATGTACTAGTTACCGAGGTATGGACGCTTTTAGCCCCGAAATAAGGAGGGGCAGGGGTTGGCTTGAAGACACGAGTAGTTACTTGCCTCCCAGCGCTAAAGGCGGGAGATTAGAATAATCTCCGGGCAGCACCCATACTATCATCGTATAGGTCTGCCTCGCTACCACTACGCAACGGAGGTCTGCCTGTTTGGATTATTATCCGGGCAGCAATGTCATTAATGACCTTTTGTAACTCTAAAGGTCGTTGAAAGTCCCCGCACTCCGACCCCGATTCATGTTCTAGTAGTTGGGTTACTTTAGGTACGGAGGTCTTCCTTCTTAGGGGTCGTATGGCCCGAGCATGTAGCACCTCGATTGACCCCGATAGGTCGTGACCTCGTTCACCCAAGTATCGCCTGAGGTTATCATCAGACATGGACAATACGTGGGGGGGAATCTCGATTTCCAGTTTGTCCAACATTTTCAATTAAGTTTGTATAACATACAAAAAAAATAAAAAATACAAGATACAGGAAATCAAACTAGATATCAACTACCAATTAATTATACTTAGAATTAGTATAACATTCAAAATAAATCAATTTTCGAACGTTGGCCAATTTTCCTGGTGGAATTCTCAAATCTAGGTAATCATTTTTGAAGCCTGAGGTGAGCTTAGGTTTATTGTTGCCCGATTCCCTAGCAATCGCCGTTATTTGATTATTGGATTTGTTATTGAAGGTTACATTGAGGTCATGTCAACATTGCTGCAATGCAACCTGGATTTTATTTGTTTGTTCATCCTTGATACATCAGAAGGATAGACAAACAATTTATGACTAACCAATAATTGATCATATTTGATCAGGGGATTGTTATTCGAATGTATATTGGGGTTATTTGAATGTCGCATCAACGGAACATTCTCTTAACTTGTCTGTTCATCCTTGAAATTTCAAAAAGGATGAAAAACAATTCGACTGACCATTTGTCTTTTAATTGAAGTTAATGGTCACACTAAAGGCTTGCAGAAACTCCATTCCCAACACACAACTGTTGCTAAAATTTTCCACCACCAGGAATTTCAATTCCGCTGTCCCATCGAAAGCAGTGACCGCCAAACTACAAACACCCAAAACTTGAATCTGGTTTAGTGAAAGGTCCAAAATATGGGTTACTTCGGATTGCTGTATTTGTATCGGATAGTTGGTATTCTGTAATATTTGCTGACAAATTATATTTCTATGACCATTGGTGTCAATGATTGCGTCAACGAATATTCCAAAGAGTTGAACCGAAAACTAAATATTTCATAATTTTAAAATTCAACTATTTATTTCAATTTCTACAATGCATTTGTTTCTCAATGCTTATTGTCTTGAATTTAACAATAAATTCTCCTTAACTTTCATTTTCAGAAGAAAAGTTTTTTTTTATTAAAACCAAAATAAAATTTATTTCTTTATCAACTCTATTTCAATTTTATTTGTTTTTCAAAGCGATAATTATCAAAAAGAAGGATTTTGAATTGGTTTGTTTAACATGTGTTCTTTTGTGATTTTAAATTGAAGTAATAAATTATTGAATTGCCCGATAGCCCCAGCACAGTGGTGGGGTGAGGAGTAACGCACAAGGTAAAGATACAATGCTCGAATGCTAAGCTGAACGAGTGAGCATCCGCCCCACTCAAGCCGGTGAATTTATGCTGACTCTAGACTGCGACATACGCGTGGCGACGGGTGACCGACTGCCATTTTGCAAGAATGAATTTACCTGGAATGGTCAAAGTGAGCACTCAAACGATCCAGGAATATTTTACCGATAATGAAAGAACTTGTGGGTGAATATAACAACCCGGTCAAATACTTTGTCATGATACGAGAAGAAACGCTGACTCTACACGGAAAATGGAACAATATTCGTGACCTTGCCCGAGGTCAGCAACTAACAAATTTCAACGGCGTGTGCCTGCCAGTTCGGCACACGCAGTTGAACCGCGAGGATTTGCCTTCAATTTTACTAGAGACAGGGAAAAAGGTAGCTACCTGGCAGAAACTGTCACCCACGCCTTGATAATGTCATTTTTGGGTCTTTGTTGTTTTTAAATTCCTTTAGATTTTCGAAATTTAGCCGAGTGTGGCTTTCTCCGTAGGAGGTGAGAACAACGAGTGACATGGAGCTCGTTCCCTTCGTCTCGTGCGAGGCTCGGGAAGCAGCGCGCATAACCGCCGAGTCAGAAAGAGGGGACCACATAGAGAGACGAGCGGACTGCCAGTAAGGGTTCCTACAGCGTCGTGGCGCCACGCGGTGGTATTCGATTCTTTACGCAAGCTTTTCGTCGTCTGCTACCCAGCGACGTCGCCACGTTTGTGTTGACTCCTGCCAACCTGCAGGTCCACAGCAGCATCGTGATCCTGCTCCCCTAGCACTATTTAATAAGCAGGAATCTCATCCACTGCACATGTGCTAGGCGAACTTCTCTTCTCAGTCCTTGCCGAAGTTGAAGGTCCAGTACGGCCAACCCCCCAGATTCTGACTATTGCTTTTGTGTGTGGTTTATCCTCCCTCTTTTTCCTCTTGAGTTCAGTAAAGTAGTTAAATAAGAAAAGTGACAAATAATAACTGAAGCTTTGAGTGAGTATTAGTCATAGAAACTCAGATAGTTCTGACTGATACTCTGGACGTTCGCAGATACGATATACATGTACATACATATATATGATGCCAGCATTATCCCTGTTGACGGAGGCTGTATGGCGCGTTTGCACACTCTTTCATGCCAAAAATATCCAGAGTATCCGCACGTTTTACATCAGTCTTTGCGAAATCAAATCACCTACCTCTCGATAACTGGATATGAACGCAGAGCGCTTCCTCAACCACTGCATAAAGAAGCCGCAGAAGAAAGGAGGAATCGACATTAAGGCAACCGCGGAAAGCAGGCACCTCCTAAGAGATGATGGCGATTTGAGGGCAAGGAGGAACAATTACATACAGGTACCTTCTAAACCCCAACATGTGGCTGAAATGGATGCCTCCCTTCGTGAGGAGATTTGGCTGATTCAAATCCAAGGCTAAAACCGACGATGGATCAACAAATCAAAAGACGCTCGCACAAACTGAACAAGAAGATTGGATAGGCAAGACAGAATGCGTCCCTTGTTTAGTATTGATGAAATACACAAAATCTGGTAGCCGGTTTACGATAAGGGTCCGAAAGTTCGCTCACGTGCAGAGGATCTACTTTCACACACTGAGCAATTTAAAGCTGCTAAAAATCAAAGAGAACATTGTTAATAAAATACGAGTGTTATCTGAAGCCCGACGAGGTGAAGACTTTTTGGTGAGAGGTTCACAGGATCCCAAAACTGGAATTGAAGGAAAACACTAAGAATATTATCCGCTTCAAAGAGCTGTGTGACATCATGATATATAGGGATGAATGACCATCAGCCAGTGCCAAAGAGGTTAAGAAAGCACTTAAAGACACGAAGAACTTTTCCGCTGGAGAACCAGATGCTATCAATAACTTCTGGTGGAAAAAATTTAATTCTACACACCAACATCTGGCCCGCCCACATCTTCACCTCATATGCAAGGTCGGAGACGCCTATTTCGTAGTGGTTGGTGATAGGATGCACTGTGTCTCGAAAAAAGGTGCATTAGGCTGCCGAGAGAACCCGCTAATTGACAGGTGCGTCTGCAAAGACGATGCAGTCCACCAGCGCTGTCTATGGATGTCTCTGGAAATTATCGTCTGACAACGAACGTCGTCAGAGGTGCCTTTCAGGGCGACGACATGGGCCCTCTGCTCTCTGGTATCACACTTCTACCTCTAACTTTTGCACTCATGTATTTTATGTGGATGATCTGAAGATCTCTGCTTCTGGTTCAAAGCAATTTTAGAGTGCTTCAAATATCGTCGTGGGGTACACAAGAGAGATTGATGTGGACTTTAGATTGAACAAGTGTGTCAACATTAATTTGAAGCGAGGACAAATTTCTGGCGTTCCCCGAGACCCTAAACTTGTGGATAGAGTGTTATTAGACATCTTCACACTGAAGAGACCTATACGTACCTGAGCGTATCTGAGGACAGCATTCATAACATAATTGGCAAAGGAGCGCTCCTTTACCAAGCCGTAAAGCAGGCGGCAGGGGTAGAAAAATTCCGCCAACAGATCCTCGACACGAAAACGCACGGACACTTTTACAGAAATGTAAAAATTCAGTTTCTGTCGTAGGAGCGAACTTTTCTTTCCTCAGATCATCAAGACTTAATTCAGGTATGGAGGGTTTCATTGCCGCGTGCCAAATTTTCTGGAACTACGATATTCGGACAGCAGTCTTCATTATACATTTAAGGCCTGACATCATTCTACAGGACGTCGAGTAACGAACTATATTCGTGATCGAATTCTCGACTTCGGCAGACCCAAATATCGCTGCCACGAAGAAAAAAAGGAGGAGAGTTATCAAGACCTTAAAAGGGAGCTGCAGTGATTGTACCAAAAATATTTAGTTAAAATAATTGTGCTTGTTGTCTGTGCCCTTGCAGGTGCGAAACTATTACTGGTTTGTAACCTCAGAGCCATAAACGCGTGCCAAAAACATGCCGAGGTGCTTCGGAGATGGATCCTTGGGTTATTTCGTGTCTTCAAGACACACGAGGGTCTCGCCGCGCCGGCCTCTCGTTTTGAGTTTGTCGTTCCCTGATGCCGATCATCTCTTGGTCGTGAAACGTGGCCGTAGGTGTGATTATACCGCGGTTTTACTGGAAGCAGGGTCATTTTTATAAAAGGCAGTTGCTCCTAGTCACACCCTGCATTGGTTGTTTAACCTGTTTTTTTTAGTACGTTAAACGGTGTTTATAGAGTCCGTCAGATAGTAAGATTTTGTTAAATGGGATGAATAGAGGACAGTATTCTGAGATGTTGACTACCTTTTTTCAGTTTTTCTCCTCATAGTAAATGCGTGGGTGGAAAAGGTACTATAAATAGTGCTTGTCAGGTTGCAAAATAAAAAGCTCCGAAATGGCGCGTAAAAAGAGACTTAGGACAGATAGGCCTATTTAGCATTTCAATTGTCCAAAAAATAATAATGAAAAAAATGATTTTCAATGTTAACGTGGATTATCGTCAGGACCTCCGTCCGATGTAATTATTATAACTAGCTTTACAAATCTATCAGAAGTTTTCATAAAAGAAGAGAAAGAATCTACTTTTAAAAGTCTGTTGAAATCTTCGGCGTGTGAAACGGTTGTAGAGGAAGAGTGCTTGCCGCTTCTGATGGCCGCGTATGTGGAGTCCGAATAAGAAACAGCTTCAGGTTTGCCCATTAAGTCTTGCGGCACATTATTAACAGTATACACCGAAGGTATAAGTTTATGCTTGCCAGCAATGATCCAGTCATGATCGGGAAGTCGAACACGATATTCCATGTTCATCAAAGTGGTGCTTGTTTATTAGCAGCTGTAATACCAATTGGCACCCTTGCTTTGTCCTCCTGAGAAGTAAATGATACTTCGTCTTGACGAATCAAAGATGCCAGAGTCTGCAACGATCTGATTGTAGCTGTATAAAACTGCTGGTCAGGCTGTTCCTTGTGCAGATCAGTTAGAGCCCGACATAATTAAATGGCACAATTTTTACATGTCGCTTACCCTCAATCGTGTCTTCATTTCTTGGTAGCAGTCTTTAATAAGCCGTAGATTTGCAAAATTTGAACCCTATATCTAGCAACTCTTTGTGCATAATTTCGAGAGTCTGGCCGCCTCTGACATTTTCTGTTCTACCTCTCTGACCTGCTGATGCGCCAAATGTAGCAATTTATGCTATAACCAGAAGAAATTTCTGTTGATTTTCTTCTATTCGTGGTCTACCTCTATCACTTCTGTTTCGAATTTTCAATTTTCAGCTATTTTAGGATTACATTCACATAAGCAATTAACTTTTAATTTACAAGTTTTTCGAAAAATTTTTTCCAATCAGCTCTCTTTTTAATTGTGAGAAGCAATTTACGTTCTATGAAACATTCTGAAACTTTAGAGTCATCCTCGTCACTTGAAATATTGAAATTTTGTGTACAACCCTATCCTTTGCGTTCTGGAATCACAAGTTTAACAATGATAATCAATAATATAGATTTAATATAATAAATTATTTTCAAGAAATTGTGATGTTAGAAATTTTTGGTTCAATTTTCAGAAAAAAATTGAAATGGTGTTTGGTCGCCACCTAAATTTTTACCTGGTGGTTTAGGGCCTTCATCTTCTAAATTGACTATTTCAGGAACAGTCGCTCCAGTTGAAAAATCAGTCACAGTTGTTTTATTTAGCTCAGATCTTTGTTCATTAACAACAGAGGAGATATGTTTGCTGAGGAAACAGGTGCAGATGAAAGGAGCGTAGCTACTTCTTTCACATTTCGGACCTAATCCGGAGTCTATTCAAATAAGAAAAAAAGCAAATTTGTAAAAATTGCAATAAAATTCACGCTTATAATAATGTTGACCTCGTGATTTATGGAATATACATATTAATCAGAATATTATGGCATTATCTTTTTTCATGAATCATGAAAGTCTGCGTAATATGGTTAATATGGAGAATAATTTAATTATATTTTATTTCAAATTCAAGAATTTTTCTCAATTTTTACGATTTTTTCGTTTTAAATTTGCCTTATGTACACTGAAGGGATTCTTTTTACAATTTTGTCAATAATTTTTAAAAATTATGTGTAAATTTACTTTTAAAACAGATCCCATAATATTGACAGCCGTTTCATATTCTTGACTCATTTTTACCAAAAAAAAATTGGTAAAATTTTCCAAATACAGATAAATAAAGCCCCTCGACAAAAAATTAATCCAAAATTTCTGACTAGAATCTGATAGATTTTGTAAATCTTTTCGTTTTTTGAATTGAAAAAATTGTATTATAACCTAGTTAAATAATATCAATGTAAAAATTAATTAACATTTCATGTTTAATACTTCCAGAAAATACTTTCTTGAGATAAAAATTTCATATTATTTTTTAAATTGTGTCATGATGCACTTGTAATATATTGTTATAGATATTTAACCTACTTTGATTATGAAAAGGTCGAGAGTACGCGAAGCTTTTAACGCTGCTAGTTTTGTTTTATATCGACAACTTAGTTTATTTATATGAGATTTAAAATCTTCAAATTCTGGAAACAAAGATGTAGCCTCTTTCTATTTTTAGTTTGCTTGAAGTTGTGCCTCGTGTCCGGATATTTTGTGGTAAAGTTTTTTATATGCTGCAAAAAACGTTTAATACAAATCGCATTGATTGGACGACATAGTAAATAAATCTAAATCACAATAAGACACTGAACAATTCTAATAATTTAACACATCGCAGATATTTCAATTACAAACCAGTCATTCATTAAAAGCAAACTTCTCGTGGAAACCACTGAAACTGAAACCATCAGCTGATGTAAACATATAGGCTAGGTAGGCTAGGTATGGAGAAGGGACAAAGGGAAAAAGCGCGCTACTTGTCTTTAAAGCCGCGCCTATTCCAAAGTAGTGCTAATTAATTACTAAGTGTACAATAGGAGGTTGCGTGATATAAAACAAATATCTTTACAGCGTGACGTGAAAAACACTGCGGGGCCCCCCGCGGGGGCGCGGGGGGGTGGTATTGTGGGCCCCCCCCCCCCCCACACACACTAAAGGTGTTACCTTGTTTTTTAACGGCCGCTTACACAATTCCTACCACATACAAATTTTAATGTCTGAATTCAGAAAAGAAAATTGGGAAGGGAATTGATCATTTAAACAGTCTCACTATTACGGATCTTTTGAAAGTCATTAATACTTGAAGGGAACCACGTGTCATGACTTTCTAAAAGTATGTCTAATTATAATTTTTGTCGTTTTTCGTCTCTCCTGAAAATGTGTCAGAAAGGAGTTTGACTGCTTTTGCCCTCCCACTTTCCGCTCATAATTAAAAAACGTAGTAATTGATACAAATTACTCATTTTTGGAGAAGCTGTCCCAATTATTTCACTTCGTTTTCGGCCTTAAATTACCTCAATATATGAATGGCACTTTTAGTTTCGTGGCTAATCCCTTTTGTTTGAAATTTAATTAAATTGTATGTGTACGGAAACATAATGTCAACATATTGACAGTCAAAGGCTCAACCGTATTCCTTGAGAAGGCACGACGATGAATTGGATGATTTTCTATCGCAATGCACCCATTATTATTTTCGAAAATTGTTATGGGTTTTATTAATTCCAATTTTATACTAGATACAGAAAAGATATTTAAACCAATAAGCTTTTAATATAATTCCTTCATAAAGTGCCATATACTCAGCATCTGTAGATGAAGTTGAAACTGAGTTTTGTCTTTTGCGATTCCAACAAATTGTGTTTTTATCAAATAATTTAAAAACATACCACGAGTACTTTTTCTATCTAGTTCGTAACCAGCCCAGTCAGACTCTACAGAGCCTATCAGCGAATCTTTATAATCATTCGTTTTATAACATAATCAAACTTATATCGAGCCTTTAATGTATCTTGAAATATTTTTTTAAACTTTGCAATAGCTCTTTATTATTTTGGTTTTGATATCTACTTAGAAGATCAAGATATAGACATAAATCAGGACCAGTGCACAACACAGCATACACCAAACAATCAATAAGGTTTCTACATCGTGCATTATAACGTTATTCAGACTATATATATATATATATATATATATATATATATAATTAAAGAAATGGTCAAACAACCACCGCGTGGTCCTACTGAGAGCAACTGCCATCTAAAAATGACACCGACTCTCAGTAGAACCGCGGTAAATTGCACATATGGCCTCAAGGTTACGAAACAGTGATAATTTCGCACCTCCGAGAGCACCGAGCACGAGGACAATTACTTTAACTAAATATTTTGGGTACAGTCGTTGCAGCTCCCTTTTCAGGGTCTTCCTCATGAATGATTTTTAGCCCATGTATTACAAATGACATGTTTTCTCCTACAAGGATCCCTCTTGGTCTCCTTTTTTCGAAAAATGTTCTTGTTGTTGTGTTTTTTTAATTAATCGACAATATTCTGGATTTATGCTCCTGGTAAAGAGCAACCCGCCACCGGGAGAGTAACCATGATGAACTGAAAACAGGCGCACTCGATTTCGAGAGTGACACAGTGGGAGGTGGACCGTGACATTTTTTGCCGATACTGGAATCCAGGGGGTACAGTGGCTGGCTGCCTGTCATAATTCACCCGACCTTCCTATTTTTACACGATTATAACCGGTTGAGAGAAATTAAATTTTTTTTAAATATTAAGGAATTGAGTTTTAATATGCTGGATTACGTTGATTAGACAATGCCCTGGTGGAAGTTTCGGAACGAAATTGAGTTCGTTTGAATCCGAACAACTCCGATTCATTCCGATCGATTACGAACGAATGCGAAATCTGTTTCCGAATGATTCCGACCTTCTGGTTGAAAGCTAAATCCAGTCAGAATGATTCCGTCGCTTGATTCTTTTTCAGTCCGAATTGGTGTCTCAGGTTCATTCCGAATGAGTCCGCGCAAGTTTGAAAGAAATTTTTATTCCGTCTGAATATGCCTGATGACGAAATATCATTCCGAATGGCATTGAATGATTCCGTGCTTTAATCAGAATGATTCCGCACCATTCTTAATAAAATTTTCATTCCGTCTCAATCCGGCGCAATGCGTAAGCTCATTCTGAATGATTCCGTTTGTTCCACTTACAGTCCGAATGATTCCGTAGCGAAAATTTTCATTCCGTATGAATCCGTCGCATGACGCGAGCTCATTCCGAATGATTCCATGCCATTCCTCCTTCAGTCCGAATGATTCCGCACATATCAGAATGAAAATTCCATTCCGCCTGACTCCGTGACAAGGCGCAAATTGATTCCGAATGATTCCGAACCATTCAGCACTCAGTCCGAATGATTCAGAACCATTCAGCACTCAGTCCGAATGATTTCGCATCGATCGAAATGAAATTCTCATTACGTTTGAATCCGTCAAATGACGCGAGTTCATTCCGAATAATTGCGTTCCATTCAGTACTCGGTCCGAAGGTTTCCGCATCGTTCGGAATAACATTTTCTTTCTGTTTGAATCCGTTAAATGACGCGAGTTCATTCCGATTTATTCCGTGCTGTTCCGAATTCACTCTGAATGATTCCGCACTTAACAGAATACAATGTC
>CAKNYM010049335.1:0-29457 GCA_932195095.1 Andricus curvator
GTTTAATTATGAATATTTTTCCTGCTTATTTTGCAAAAATTATTCGTAATAAAATAAATTCTTTTCAAACTTAATTTTAAAAAATCTAATTTTTATACAGTGATGAGGACTAACAGGCGGGGGCGGATAAAGACTTGAATTTCCGTAAGAGAGAAAGGGAAAGGAATAGAAAGAGACTAAAGAATCAAGAGGTGCGTAAGTAAGTGCGTGTGTGAAACGGTAGCTTCATAGAGACAAGAGACAGTTGCTTGCTTGCTGCAAGCCCGCTCGCATCGAGAGAGGACAGCTTCAAATTAAAAAAAAATCTGTGTTTCATATTTCATTCGTTTTCTCTTGTCGGTTATCGGTTATCAGTTCCCGGATATCTTTTTTCCCCTTTTTTTCATTTTCTCCTTCCACTTCCCTGGGGTCTCTAAATACCCCATTCCCAGTGGTGTGTATCAATATTGTGCAGTGTCGTTCAGTCGTGGAAATCTAATCAATGGTGGCATAATACTGAAAATTGATTCCTGATATATATTCATCTTCATTTGATCATGATATTGGATCTTCTCAAGGTGCCCTATTTTTATTTTTACCCTTTTTCCAATATCAATTTCTGTGAATTGCACTCTCGAAAGGATTATCTTCAATGGTGGGAAATTGTGATTTGTAAATCATTACATTTTATGGAGAATGATTTCACAGAAAAAAAGGAAGTGTAATCTGCACCCCGATTTCAGAGTAATCGTTACCTTCAACAGAAATTACCTTCACGTGGTAAGCTTTACCCACCACGTTGGGTATGGTTACCATGTTTTTTCTGTGTTCTTGAAATAGGGAAGAACGTTTTTAGATTTTTCCTACTCCTTTCACTTTTTCTTAATTATGTTTTAGTATAGATATTATATATTTACTATTGATAACAATGCCTGAAAACGTGGGCATCAGGAAAAACTCAGGGAATTTTACTGGGCAGGAAATGTCAGGGGTATGATAAAAGATTCTATGTTAAAAATGTTACAGCATAAAGATTCTGATTTTTAAATATCAGTGGTCAGGAAAAATGAAAAATTGGTCGGGAAAAAATTAGGAATATTTTCTATTTCTTTCCTTTCTTTGCAGTTCTTTCCTCCTGACGATTATATTTTTAGTCTTTTTTGTTTATACATTTTTTGTTATAAATTAAACATTGTTGTTTGAAAATTCATGTATTTTGTTGGAAATTCCAAAAATAATTTCAAAATGAAGAAGATTATTTTAAACTTAAACAATTTTTCATTTGAACAAAAAACCATTTCTTTGGACCCACAAAATTTCTTTGAATCAAAAGAAATCTCTGTAAATCAAACAAACTTTTCTTTGACTGAGAGCTTATTAATATTTTTCTTTGATTTAAATAAATTTTCTTTGAATTAAATAATATTTTTTCCGCAGTGCATCTCTTCTGGTAGGATTTTCTATCTTTCTTGGTTGATATATCAATTATTACATTTTTTGTTGAGAATTCATCTTTGTATGTTGGAAATTCAACTATTTTGTCAAAAATTCAACTATTTTGTTGAAAATTGAACTATTTGGTTGGAAATGCATTTGTTTTTGGCTAAGTTTGATTTTTTTTAAATAAAATTTCCGATTCTTTGGTTAAAATTTATCTTTGTAGATCAAAAATTGAAGTATTTTTGATCCAAAATTCAACTGTTTTATTGAACATTCATCTATTTAGATAAAAAGTACGTCCTTTTGGTTTGAAAATTCATCTTTTTCGGTTGAGAATTCAAGTGCATTCTAAAAAATTTAATTATTTGGTTGATAATGCCACTGTTTTTGGTTGAAAACTAACTTTTTTGTTAGAAATTCATAGTTAAAAGTTCAACTGTTTCACAGAAAATTATTCTTCTATTGGCTTGCAAGCTCAACAATTTGGATGAACTTTGAAAATTCATCTTTTTGGTAGAAAATTAATATTTGAAGGTAGAAAATTAATATTTGAACGTTTCTATTTTTTGTTGAATTATCTTTTTTGTTAAGAATTTAACCATTTTTTTTAGATTCCTTGCTTTTCGGTTGAAAAATAATTTTTTAAACTGAAAATTTAACTGTTTCATTTTTCGTTGAAACTTGGTCTTTTTTAGTTGAAAATTTGCTTTATAATTTTATTATTTTGTGGAAAATTAGTTGTTTTTTTTAGTTAAAATATCAACTATTTCATTTTTTTCTTTAAAAACTCATCTTTTTATAGAATATTTAACTATTCTGTTGAAAATTTAATTATTGTGTTGAAAATGTAAATGTTTTGTTAAAAAGTTATCTTTTTTCGTCAAAAAGTACACGGTTTTATTGAAAATTCATCTTTCATGTTAGACAATTCATTTTTTTGGTTGAAATAAATAAATAATTTTTTTTCATCTGAAATTGTTTTATTTCCTTTATAAAAGATTCGATGTCAATAATGTTACAATATTAAAATGCTGGTCTTTCGATATTAATGGTCAGGGAAAATGAAAAATATGTCAAGAAAAAATCACGGAATTTTGAAAATGAAGTTTTGCAGCTACCCCCTAATTGTATGGGGACTTTTTTGCTATTAATGTTGCTGAAGGTATCTCATATTCTTAAGGGGAGATTCTCGGGGAAATGTATTTTTTGAGCATTTTGAAAAATCATTTATTTATAATCAAACGGATGAACTTCGAGGATTGAGAGCCACGTGACCGAAAATTAAGCCTCTTAGGTTTGTGTTTATGACGTTCAAAGTTGAAAAATAAAGAGCCATGCTAACGATTGGTCGTGTATGCGGTGCAATAGGGTGGCATAGGCCATTCCGAAAATACTCAAGAGTATTTTTACCTTAACTTTATGCTCACTTCTCGCGCGTTATGTCTCGAACAAAGTATGTTTTATATACGGACGCGAAGCAGTTATCAAAGAGACGAGCGATTCCCTCACTCGTGCTGGAGGACCGAAATTAGTTTCATAATAGGGGCATCCTCTAAATTCTTTTTATTTTTTAATATGAAACTATTATAATGATTATTATTAATAATAATAATAATCTAGAACCCCCGTGTTGCTTATTTAAACGTCACGTTCGTTCCACAACACTGCTCTAACCCAGGTTGCTGATCAATCTCTCTAGCAATCACCCCAGGCGAAGAGCTTGACAAAGTCATCATGTAAAGCTCTCCGTGTATCATGCATTTCTTCTAAACTATTTTTTGACCCACTTTCCTGTCCTGGCATACATCTTTAGCTTCTTTTACGTCCATACATTTTCTTATGCAAGCTCTTGTTTTTCTATGACTTTTTATATCTTATCGCGGTCTGCCTCTGGGTACGCCCCCCTGGGTGTCCCCCCCCCCCCCCCCCCCCGATGTAATAATTAAATTTTAGCCAACTAAATTTTTAGATAACTTTAAGGAATAAATTTAATTGTTTTACTTGCAAGGAATTTTCAATTATTTTTACAGATTTTTAACTATTTTAAAGATTACAGAGTAATTCAAAAGGGATTAAAAACAAGTCAAGGAATTTCTACGGATTGGAACAGATTTGTGCAGAATTGCTATTATTGTGCTCTTCCACTTTCTGTGAAGTTAAAAATTAATTTTGAACAAAATAGTTACATTTTCAACAAAAGAAATGCATTTTTAACTAAAATGATCAATCTTAAACCAAAAAAGAAAATAATAATCTTTAACCAAATATTAGTTGAATTTTCAACACAAAAAAGATGAATTTTCTTACCAAAAAAGACAAATCTTCAACAAAATACATGAATTTTCAACTAAAAAAGATAACTTTTCAATTAAAAATAGAATAGTTAAGATTCAACAAAAAAAAAACAGAATTTTTCAACTTAATAGTTGAATTTTCAGTCAAATAGATGAATTTTCATCTAAAATAATTAAATTTCTATAAAAAAATATAAATTTTCGACAAAAATAAAATTGTTAAATTTTCAGTTAAAGCAATTAATTTTCAAATATAAAAAAAACTAATAATTTTCATGCAAAGAAATGAATTTCCAACCAAATATTTAAACTTTTTAATTAATTTTCAAACTAATAGTTAAATTTTCAACCAAAGGAATAAATTTCCAACCAAAAAGATAAATTGGTCACTAAGAAGATTAATATTCTACCACAAAAGACGAATTTTCAACAAAATACAGAAAAATTTCAATCAAATAGTGGAATTTTCAACTGATGCAGATAAATTTTCAATAAAACATTGCAGTTAGATTTGCAGTTTGAAAAATTAATTTAAAAAAATATATATTTTAACCAAAAAAAGGTGAAGTTTCAGCACTTGAAGTTTCAACCAAATAGTTAAATTTTCAACCAAAAGATGAATTTTCAACACAGAAGATTAATTTTCTACAAGAAAAGATGAATTCTCAACAAAATACGTACATTTTTAATCAAATAGTTCATTTTTCTACCACAAAAGACGAATTTTCAACAAAATACATAAATTTTCAACTAAATTGTTTGGACAATGTATGCGATGTTAGTCCTAAATTTATTTTATTTATTTTAGTTTATATTTTTTTCGTTTCTAAAAATTTTTAAATAAATAGTTGAATTTTTTTAATAAAGAGCATCAGTTTTTAACCAAAATTAGAGTGGCTAAATTTTCAACTAATAGAATTAATTTCCAATCTGAAAAACGAATTTTCTACCAAATAATTTAATTTTATAGCAAATTGTTGAATTTTAAAGCCAAAAAGACGAATTTTCTACGGAACAGTTGAATTTTCAACCCGAAAATATGAATTTTTAACAAAAAGTTAATTTTCAAGCAATTAGTTGAATTTCCAACAAACTAGTTCAACTTTCAGTTAAAAAACTTAATTTTTAACTAAAAGGTGGTGATTTTGATTTTACAAAATGTTTTACATTTTTGTTGAGTTGAAGGCGAGCAAGTTTTGTATTTTCAACATTTTAATTGAGTTGGTAGGGAGGAAATTACGATTTTAAGTTTTTTTTTCAATTAGATGAGGAACATTTTTTAAAGATTTTTATCGTTTTGGAGAAAGGATTATTGTTTATTTTTTATGAATATTGGCAGAGGAACATTTTTTATTTTTAATATTTTTGTCTCGCTGGAATAGAGAAAATTTTGGTTTTTAACTTGTTCTAAACTGAAAGAAGCACTTCTTTTGTTTTGAAAATTTCTAATGAGTTGGAAGGGACGAAATTGTGTTTATTTATTTTGTTTCTGAATTGGAAGAGCATTGTTTTATGTTGAAGTTTTTTATCGAGTTGGAAGGGAAGAAATTTTAGTTTTCAAGTTTCTCTTAACTAGAAGAGACAATTCTTTTGTTTTTAACATTTTTATTGAGTTAGAAAGAAAGAACTTTCGGTTATTAATTGTTTTTCTGAATTGGAAGAGGCCAATTTTTTCTTTTTAACATTTTCATTGAGTGGGCGGGGGATATATTTGGTATTTTTAACATTCAGATGAAAGGGCGGAACTTTTTATTTTCAATTTCGTACTGAATTGGAAGAGGGGCATGTTTTATTTTTAACATTTTTATTAATGTGTGTTGAAAGGGAGGATTAGTTTTAATTTAGAGCATTAGAAATGATAGCGTGGATTTATATTTTTGAACCAAAAAGCTTCGAACTGTTCAATTTATAAAAGTTTAATGTTGAAAATTTTGCAGTTTAATGGCATTTAATTTATAATTGTTCAATTCGAAAAGTTTTAAAAGCTTCTATTTTATACATTTAATGGTATAATTTTGTAAGCTTCAAATTTAGAAGTTTAAAATTCAAAAGAATTTCACTTTGAATGTTTTAATTTGCAGTTCAGTTTTGATTACTTTAAATGAAGAAAAAAAATAAGTTTTAAGAGTTCGTTTTCATCCAAGGATAGTTATTGAGAAAGATAAAAAAGTGTAATTTTAATTCATAATCCAGGCTTTAACTAACCGGAAGCAAAATCTATCCTCAATACTGATTTAAAAATTTTAACCCAGAAATTGGACAGCTTCTCCTGAGGTCTGAAAAAGAGAAAACCCCCAAACTTTTTTCAACCCTAAAATCAGTCAAGTTTTATTTTTTCAAATTAAAACCAAAGAAGATAGAATAGGAATCTTATCTTCTGGATAGATTTGAACCTCCTGAAGCTAATTTTTTTTCTAGGTAGATTCTACCCTGAAATCTGGGTAGAAATAATTCTTGTTTCTGTGGATGTAGAAATTTGCTAATTGCCGTGAAGGTTTTTGAAGTTTATTTTAAATTTAGAGACTTCTAGTGGTTATGTGACATGTTATTCGTGTTACTTGTATTTATACATACATCTATGTGCAGCTTTCGAGTATACGGGAAGAGTACATGATATAAATAGATAGTTAGGGTCGACGGACAGACTAAAGAGATGAACATGAACCGTGAGAAAGAGCCTGAATTCATTCACCTGCATAAGTTAATCGATGAACTGTATATAATCGGTCATTAATTTTTTTTTAATTCCTCCCCCACCCCGTCATATCTTCAATAACTTTTTCATAATTTCCTATTCTAGATAAAAAAAATTCCTTCATAATATTTACCACCTTCACAAGAGATTAAAGCACTCAAAACTGCTTTGATTGAGCAGTTTTAGTACGATAATACTTCCTGATAACTAAGATATCGAGGCTGGAAGTTTACGTAAAAGATGGCGCTTTTGATAAAATTGGCCAAATTTAATTGCAAAATATGTAATACGTAGTTCAATCTCTTATCTCTGTTTTATTCATAGGACAAATTTAATCTATCTTAATTGAATTACCTAATTATTAAGTCTTTCAAAGAAGGCTACATGTGTCAACTTACCCTACCTGTTGGGTAATACGACGCGCACTAAGAATTGTATCTGTTTGAAAATAAAAAATAATTTTCTAACAATCGAAAGCACAGTTCCAGTAAAATCAGATCTCTATATTCTTTTGTAGTTTTCAAAAAAAAAATGGAGGTTATATTTTGGGAGTGATTAGCATCTATAGTTATTAACTGATAGAAAAAATAGGCCTAATTTAAGGTTGTAAAAAAATTCAGGAACACTATTAACATTAGATTTTAAACTTTTTTTAGCAATGCCACTATTTTGACAAAAATGCCACTAATGCCACTATTTTCTCGAAATTGCCGGTTCATGCCAGTAGCTCTTCACTACCAAAATTTATTTCAAATACTAATAAACGCCTTAACAAAATATTTTTGAAAAAATTCTTATTTTCGTAACTGTTATATTTTCATGGATGTCAATTTTTTTGCATTTCTGGAGGCCTTAAACGACTCTTAAAATTTTTACTGATTTTTATTTGCAGCCCCACACGGAAAAAATTTATCCGTGAAGAAGTCACGAACTTGTAGCTAGGTCTCGGATACGAGATAAAAAAATGAAACATTAAATCCTTATTTCTATGAGAAATATATGGATAAATTTCGAAGTTTCTTACGAACAGTTCGAATTTCCTACGAACAGTTCCTGAAAATTTCAGACTGAAATAAAAAGAGGAAAAATTTTATTTGTGCGATTTAATTTTATATTAATTTATAAATTCGCAACTCAGAAGATTCGAACCTCAAACACTGCTGACTCACCAAGTTTCTAAACATAAACCAGGAGTGCGTAAACACGCGCAGCCATCGAGGCCAAACAAAATAGGTATTATAAAACTTCTAGCCACTCATCCGACGAGCTCGAGGCACACATACGAGCGCACACACGCACCGCGCGTGTGTGCGTGGGCCACGTACAGGGAGACTTAGTTTCGAGTTCCCAGATTCGTCAGGCAAGCTCGTGAGTGCTCTGAGAATCTTTTCCCAATCACTCGTAATATTTTTGTAATTATTCACGTAAACAAAAAGTGATGAACCGTTTTAGAATTTTCACATCGAGTTCGTCAATCTTTCTCAAAGTTCGTAGGCTATTTACGAAAATACATAAATATCCGATGAATTTTTCTCATATCCGAGACCTAGCTACTAGTTCGTGACTTTTTTACGGATAAATTTTTTCCGTGCATCAGAGATTATTAATGTTTAGTAGACCCCTGTTTTACAACAATAATTTCAAACCTAGTGAAATGTAAAGAGAATTTTTTTAGGTATCTAGAAAGTTTCTACTGATAAAAATACGCTAGAAAAAAATTGTATTAGTCTAGGAGATCATAAGTATAAATATAGTGAAATTTTTAGAAAGTGAGTTTTTGAGTTCTTTTAATTATTCTTGATAACAATACTCTTCAAAAACAATTATAAGTTCATGGAATCGAAAACAAAGAATAATAAAAGAATAATTTTCAAAAATGAAAAAACCGGTAGAAACTTTCTAGATACTTGAAAAAATTCTCTCTGCATTTATTTAGGTTTTAAAATTATTTTTTGAAAACAGTGGTCTCAACATTAATAATCTCTGATTGGGTTGCAAATAAAAATCTGTAAAAATTTGAGGAGTCGTTAAGGCCTCCAGAAGTGTAAAAAAATTATTGACAATTATGAAAATATCAAAATTACGAAAATAATAATTTTTTCAAACATATTTTGTTAAGGCGTTTATCGATCGAATCGATCGATTAAAATTTTCAGTTTTCTATTTTGAAAATAGTTTCACTCAGAAATCCTGTCTTAATTAATAAGAATTCAAAGAGAAAAGATTCGAGTTTGGGATAGAATGAAGTTGAAATTAAACAACGGAACAGAAAATGGACATTGTATGACTTGTCAAGATTTTAAATTAAAAAAATAACCTAGAAATTAAAAATTATTCGAAATTGAAAAAACATTTAAATGAACTAATTTTTTTAATTGAAAGCAACCCAAGTTCAAAATGCATTTAAACTATAAATTTGCCTCATATCAAAATAAAGAAAGTTGATAATTTTGCATTTGTAGAAATAAATATTTTAGTCGTGGATCAACCATTTCATTGGAGAATAATTAAGATGTTGGATAACAATTAAGATAATTTCATTAAAGGATAAAAAAATCTAAATAGCACTTCTATAAATTAGGTTAGAATTTACATCATAATATTTTTAGAAATTGAAAATACGTCCATAGAATGCAAAATTATCATCATAATATGGAATTTGTTTACAATATTTTTTTCTTCAATTTGTGTATGCCTTATGAAAAAAAAATAATAGCTTTAACAATTAATTTCATTTGTGCAAATATAATTTGCAAATCCACAGGATTTTATGCTAGAAACAAACGAATTCAAGTTACTACATATTGTTTATTATTTTATGTATTTTTCTCCACGTATAGCGCTTCATCTAATTTTCTTCGTAGAAAAAAAAATAATATTAGTAATGGGAGTTCTTTATCTGAAACTTTTACTCTCTACTCCTAAAGAAAAACATATAAGTTTATTATTTAAAAATTGTCATCCCATTATTTTGCTAATATTCTTCAAAATTTATGCCACTATTGTCTATTGACACTATTTTTTATCTCTGAAGTGAGTCCGGGCCCTGAAATTCAAACCTGTACATTTTTTGAAATATTTCTTGGGATATTTTGATACAGATAGCACTTTTTTTTATCTACAAATGGTAATTTAAAGTCATTTGACTTCGACTTTGACTAGATAATTTGATACAGAACGTTAATTATTAGGCAGATGGTCAATTCGTCATGGCAGGCAGATATTTTTTTTTGGGAGATAGTAACTTTACGTTGACCTCACTTTTTATAGAGGTGGTAATTTTTTATACGATTATTAAATATGGTTTTTATATTTCATCTCATTATTTTTAATCGATTTCTCTTTTTTGTTGAAGTAACTATTACACAAGTTTTATATTCCATTAACATACCAATTAATCTTCATGTATTTTCATTGTTTTTTCACCTTTGAAATAAAAATTTTACAGGTAATAATCTTGGAAGTGCTACTTAAACAAATAACAGGTTGCACTTACAAAATAAGAAAATAACTAATTTAAAACTAATGTCAATATCTTTTTAATTTGGGGGCCATCTTCATTATCCGGTAATTAAAATTAAAATTGTTCTTTCTTCATTGACCACATCCCTCATGATCCCTATCATTATGCTAATCCATAATACGTGGGCACTAATATTTAAAATCAAATTAAGGTCTTCCTTTTTTTAAACTTGTCATTAAAATAATTTTTGTAGTGAAAGAAGAGCAATCTGAAATCTGAGAAAACTTCTTTTATTCAAAGTTTGGACCCTCCTTAGTTTCATCAAACTATTTCTTTGCAATGCAAAGAAATATTTCATTCAGGGGGAACTTATAGTGCTACATAAGAGATATTTTGTGCCTAAACGATTAAAATTTTTGTTTTAATTATGGGAGCTACGCCATATTGAATTCTGGTATCAACATTTTTTGAATTATCAATATTTCTGAAACCGTGAAACGAATTTTAATTAATATTTGCAAAGACTCATTGCTGTCATACTTTTAAAAAATTGCAAAAAATTTTTAATGATTTAAACAATTTTTATAATCAAATGCTCATTTTGACTATTTTTCATACATAGGCCAAATTTGAGTGCAAACATTTTGGTGAATTTTTTATTGTAGAGATAGTGGCGATAATTATTAATAATAGAAAAATTAACTAAAGTTAATTTTTACCAAGTTGTGATTTTTTGAAAATTCCCAAAGAATGAGATTTCTCAAATCGCTGAATAACAAATCTGAATAAAAAATAAATAAATTCTCAATAAATGAGTTTTTCTCGTAGCTAAAGGGATTTTTCTGACCAAAAGTGATTCAAGATTGTCTACAAAGGCATGTCTAGCTTTGAGCCTCATCAAACGCAAATAATATAGATTGTCAATAACAATTTCGTTAAACAAATGTCCCAACCGGCCGTTTCCTCGTAGAAAAAAATTATTTCTTCTTCAATTCTATTGGAATAACATTTCTTGCTATTACTGATAAACGAAATTGATTAAAAAATAATTTATGTGATTGTTATAAATATTTTTTTAAAGAAAAACTAAGATTGATCATTTTTACATAAAAAAGAGAAGTCTTTTTCACTGAAATTATCCGACAATAAACTAACAGTAGTTCAACAACTGGATATAAGACACTAAATAACAATTTGCTCAATTTTTAATAACAATTTCTATAAAAAATGTCAAAATCAGTCGTTTGATTGTAGAAAAACGTTTTTTTTTTTAAATAATTTTTTTGACAAGCTATAAATTATGATATTGAATTAACTAAATTTATTATCAATTGATATATCTGTTTGGTATAAATAATTTTGTAGACAAAAACTATATGCTTTTCATTTTTACATAGAGAGAAGACCTGCAAAGTGGAGTAACAGTTGATATTTGTATTCAGTATTATTATAAAAAACTTTGAATAAATAAATTAAGTTTCAGCACTCGAATCAATTTTGGATTCGAATTGTTCTATTAGTTCTTCGATTTCTTGATTAAGTTGGTTCTATATATCACAATTAAGCTTACCACAAAAATGATTGAAGAGAAAATAACTTTTTTCTACGATCAAACGGCAGATTATAAGATTTTTTAATAGAAACTGTTATTAACATTTACGCTCATTGTTATTTGTTTTCTCATATCCAGTTTTTGAACTACTATTAGTTTATTGTCGTATAATTTCAGTGAAAAAAACTTCTCTTTTGTATGTAAAAATAATAAATCTTAGTTTCTATTTAAAAAATATTTATAATAAACAAATGTCATTCCAATAATAATTGAAGAAAAAATAGCTTTTTTGTAGAAGAAAAGGCCGGTTGGGACATTTGTTTAACGAAATTGTCATTAAGAATCTATATTATTTACGTTTGATAAAGCTCAAAGCATAGAAATGCTTTTAAAGATAATCGCCAATCACTTTTGGTCACCAAAATCCCTTTAGCTAGGAGAAAAACTCATTTATTGAGAATTTGTTTATACAAATGTTTATAAAAACAGTACATGTTAACTTATGCTAATTTTTCGTTACAAATTTTGACTCTTATGAATAATCTGAGCAACTACGGTGAAACAAGTAATATTTTTCTATGAGGAAAAACACTAGTAAGAACTTGTTTATAAAAATTGTCTATAACGTATTTTCTTGTACTTTCTGTATTTTTTCTTGAGATAGAAATTTACAAAACTGTAATGGCCAATTTCGTCACTTTATTTGTTTATATATTGTTGCTCTGTAAAAAAATTAATCGGTTAAGAAATACGACCTGTGGGCGATTATGAACAGTAAATTCCTATTCCAGACCACTACTGTCCCTATTGAACATAGCAAAGGTCTTATTAATACAATAATTTTTGGACCGATTAACTTCATACTATTTTTTTTTAAAGCAAAATATTTAAATAAAAAAAAAAATAAAAACTGACCACTCAAGTCAATATTTTTATCTGCGGCAATATAACATCCGGTTTTTTGCGATAGAGAACTTATCTAACCACGTGGGGTATGGAATTGAGTGTCGGTCTATTTTTAAATGCTGTTTCCTCCGTTTTCTGTGGTTGTTGGAAGAATTAAGAATCATGGTTGGGGGCGTGATCGAAGTCATTCTTATTTCATTGAGAGCCTTGGAATCAATGATCGTGCCATCCGGCCTCTTTTGAATTCCCGTTACCTATAGTCGTTTAATCGAAGCGTCAATCACCGGACTTCACCCACACAAGAGGGTTATTTCTTAAGGACGAAAGAACCCCAGTGTCAAACCCATCATCGAGTCTTCAAGTGCCTACTTATTAGATCATCTAAATTACCGGTACACGCACCCATAATATGCGCCAATCTGATTTCATCTAGTGCTGAGGATTCATTTCCTTGGTAATTGCTAGTAGACCCATTATTAATAGAGCAATTTTAAAATCGAAAAGATTCGCAGGAAAAAAAATCAATCATCGACAACTGTAATTTGGTGATTTGGAATTCTCTTTTGTTAAAGCTCCTTCGGCTTTAACGAACACATTCTCATCACGTATCTCGTGCTTTGCACTCGATTTTGTCCGAAATGCAAACTTTTCTACATTATGTTCAACACTATTATGTCAAACATACTTATCTTCATTATCTTGTTTTTATAATTAAAACAAAAGTACACATCCTATACAAAAAAGGTTTTTATTATACATTTTATTGCAACTCGTGTCGTTTTTCCAAAAACTTAATTTTTTTATTTTTATTCTTATTTTTTACGATTGAAAAAATATCTAATCGCCCTTTCTAAAAATTATAAATAACGCAATCGTAGATCCTCCTTAAGTAAACAACTTTCGCCTATTAATTTTTTTTCATAGCTTGTGTCGTTTGTCCAAAAATTAATTTTTTTATTTTTAATGTTATTTTTTACGAATAAAAAAAAACTAAGCGTCCTATTAAAACGTGAATGACAAATTTTTAGATCTTTTTTGGGTGCACAATTTTTGTCTTCTTATCTTTTTTGGTATGTTGCATAATTTGACCGAAAATGAAATTTTTAATTTTTAATTGTTTTTTGTGCGATCAAATTTTGAATTTTTTATTTTTCGAAAAAATTCAAAAAGTTGTTATGATAATCTTATAGTTCCTTCAAAAGCAACGTTTTTCTTCTCTTGACTTCTTTTTCATATCGTGCGTTGTTCCGCTTAAAATGTTCATTTTCGTTTGTTTTTTTGGATTTTGAAAATGCTATAACTCTGATAATTTTATTTTTATCGAAAAATGTCATGAGGATAAATTGTTCGAGTTTCCGAGTACTATGAATGGCCGTGCATAGAATTTTTAAATCTTGAAAAAAAATGGTACCAACAATTCTCAAAATGCTCTCACTTTTTTAAGACCGACTAAGTCAAATTTTACATAAAACCAATACCTTCTCATTATGATGAGAATGTAAAAAGACGAATTTTCAGCAAAATACATTTTTAACTAAGTAGTTGAATTTTCAATCAAAAAGATTGATTTTCTAACGAAAAAGACAAATTTTCAACAAACAGTTGAATTTTTTTAATCGAAAATATGAGTTTTTATCAAAAACGTTAATTTGTTACCCAAAAAGATGAGTTTTCGAGAAAACCGTTGAAGTCACAACCAAAAAGGACGATTTTCTAACAAAATTGTTGAATATTTAACAAAATAATTAAATTTTCAACCAAATAACAAAATTGTGAACCAAAAAGTATGAATTCTGAACTAGAAATATAATAGTAAGCCAAAAGGTTGAAAATTTAACTACTTAGTTAAAAATTCAACTATTTTGTTTGGAATTTTTTTTTAATTCAACTACTTTGTTCATAAAGCATCCTTTTTTGTTGGAAAATTCGACTATTTTAGTGCAAATTCATTTTCTTGGGGTTTAAACTTGAACTATTTTAATTGAAAATTCGTCTTTTTTGGTTGAAAATTAACTTTTTTGGTAGAAAAGTCATTTTTCTTGGTTAAAAATTATCTTTTTTGATGAAAATTTATCTCTCTAGGTTCAGAAGTCTGCACTTACATTTTTGGTTCAGAATTCATCTGTTTTGGTAAAAAACTTTATTATTTGGTTGAAAATTGAATTATTGTTTGAAGATTCAACAATTTTGTTCAAAGACCAACCTTTTTGGTTGAGTATTCAACTGTTTTTTTGAAAATTCGTCTTTTTGTGATGAAAATTCAACTATCTTGGTAAAAAATTGCATTTTTGAATAGAAAATTCGATGTTTTGGTTTAAAAATTCATCTCTTTTGGTTAAGGATTCAACTATTTTGTTGAAAATTTGTCTTTTTTTGTTAAGGATTATTTTTGTTTTTTGAAAACTGAGTTATTTTGTTGAAATTTTTTTTTTATGAAAGCTAATTGTATTAACTAAAAATTCAACATTGTTGGTTAAAAATGGATTTTTTTAGTTTAATATTGAACTTTGCTGAAAATACTTTTTTTTGTAGAAAACTAATCTTTTTGGTTGATTATTCAGCTTTTTGGTTGAAAATTCGTTCTTTTGGATTGACATTTTTTTCTGGTAGAAAAGTCATCTTACTTGGGTTTAAAATTAACAATTATGTTCGAAATTTATCTTTTTAAATTTAAAAGTCTAACATTATATTTTTGGTTAAGAATTCATCTTTTGTAGTCAAAAATTTTATTTTTTTTATTTAGATGTTTAACAGTTTGTTTTGTTGAAAATTCGTCTATTTAAGTTGAAAATTCAACTATTTTGGTTTAAAAATTCAACTGTTTGTTTGACACTTGAACTATTAGGTTGATAATTAACTATTTTGTTGAAAATTCAATTGTTTTGCTGAAAATTTGATTTTGTGGTTCGAAAATAATTCATTTCTTTTGGTTGAGGATCCAACTATTTTTGTCAAAATTCGTCCTTTTTTATTGAAGATTCCTCTCTTTGGTTAAATAATTAATTGTTTTGTAACAAATTTGTTTTTTCTTTTTATTGAAATTTAAGTTTGTTGAATGAAAATTCAACTATTCCATTGTTGGTTGAAAATTGATCTATTTTGCTGAAAATTCGTATTTTTTAGTTGAATTTTATTCTTCTTGGTTGAAAATTCAACTATTTGATTAGAAATTCATCAATTTTGTTGAAAATTCAATATTTTAAGTTGAAATATTAGGAATTTAGAGCATTTCATATTGAATTTAATATGATACCTACATTAATTTTATTTAAAAGAATGTATTACCCTATTATTCCCCTATTTTCGTTAAAAATCACCCTGTCTCCCCTGTTTTGAAAGCATCTTGGCCTGTTAAGTCTCTAGTGGGTACAAAAATTTCGTTATTAAATATTTTATCCATGAAATTAGATTTAAATTGACAATGAAGTTCACGTTTGCTACGGCAAGGGGAATTATTGGAAAACAAATTTCTGATGCCATCAACTCGTTATCCTTAATATACAGTTGATCGCTCTATCGAATTCCGTTATTTTAAATTATTGCGGATCCAATCCAGAGAGAAGTATAATAATATAATGTGTCCAGATTTTTTTATTTTCGCGCGATGCTCAAATTTAGACGACCGACTCGATGGATCAATAGGTGTGCCCACGTAATGTAGAATTCTTCGTGTCGCATTTCCATATCTCGACATGGCTGACAGAAAACCTAAAATTCGTGTGGGTCTGAAGGGTCTTTCAGTATGTTGCAAAACGTTCTTGCATGTTCAGAAATGTCGTCTAAATTTTACTGTGACCTCCTGCTTGCTTTGACAATCACTTTTGATTACGTATGTCGACCTCTAACTCACTTCTTTCATAACTATAATGTATTATTTTTATTCGTATTATTATTATTATTATTATTATTATTGGGTGTGTCGACAAAACAAACTTACGAAAATCTTAATTAGAACTATCTGAAAAAGTAGTGTATGATGACCCTGAAAAAGTATAATTAATATGGTGTCGATTGATGAACGTCCTCAACGTGAGATTTAGAAAAATATGCCTTAAAACATTACTTTTGTTTATATTTTTAATATTTTTGTTTATGTGAATTTTTATAAATGTTTCTGGAGGTTTAAAGCGTCTCTGCAAATTTTTATAGATTTTTAATTAACGTTCTATAGGCGATAATTTATGTTTAATGGACCGCTGATTCCAAAAAAATAATTTAAGTGAGTTTTGTATTTTTGTTAATTATTTTTTTTTCAGCTGAATCTAAAAGACATTTAAAACATCTAAAGGCTGGAAAAATATAATTTAAAAAAACACAAAAGTCAGTTTTTCCAAAATTTTTTGTGCTTACATTTATGATTTCTCAGAGTTACCGAAATTTTTTCTAATGTATTGGCACCAATAGAAAAGTCTCAAACACTTGAAAAGTTTCTTACGTCATTCCTGTAGATTAATATTTTTTTTTAAATCAGGGGACCATAAAAGATAACTTATTGCTTAGAGAAAGTGAATTAAAAAGCTATAAAAATTTTTAGAGACATTTTAGATCTACAATGTCATAAAAAATTGACATACATGAAAATATCAGGACAATGAAGATAAGCATTTTTTAAAACACATTTTACTAATGCGCAAGTTGAAGGCGTTCCTCAATTGAGACCGAATTAATTATACTTTTTCAGCATCCTAGTATACTACACTCGAAAGTAAAATCACTAAAAAGTGCCGCATGAATTCAATGACAGATAAAGCAGTAAAAAGTGACTTTTCAAATTAGTCAATTTGACTTACTTTAATCAGTAATTTTAAATAATCCAACCTGTTAAATTTCCAAGTAAAGACGTTCAATTTAAACCAGAGATGGAATAGTTAAATTTTCAATTACCAAAATTAATTTGCAAGAAAGAAAACGGGTTTTTAAAAACCCAGATAAATTTTCAACTATAATGATAAATCATTAACCAAACCAATGAACTTTTTAAAAAAGCAGTCAAATTTTCAACCAAGTAGTTCTATTAACAAAAAAAATTGTCAGCCAAATAGTTGAACTTTTCAACACAGAGATAAATGTTCAACAAAAATGATGAATCTTCAACTAAAAAAATGAATTTTTAAAAAAATTGTTCAACTTTCAACCAAGGAGTAAAATTTTTGAACAAAAAAGATTAATTCTCGTCAAAAAATGTATTAGTTGATATTTCAACCAAAAAGATATTTATGTTTTATATAAAAAAAAATGATTTTTCAACTAAAAAATATTATAATTTTAATTAAGAAACTGTCGAATTTAATCAAAAAGATGAACTTTTAACCAAAAAGATTTATTTTCGACAAATAAAGACGAATCTTCAACAAAATACATGAAATTCCAATCAGAAAAATGAAGTTTCAGCTAAAATGATGAATTATTTACCAAAAGAATGAATGGTTAACAAAGCAGTTCAACTTTTAACAAAGTACATAGTTGAATTTTCAAACAAACAAAAAAATTTATTTTCCGCCAAGAAGATAAATTTTCTACCAAAAAAGACGAATTTTCAACAAAAATTTGAATTTTCAACAAAATGCATGAATTTCTAACCAAATAGTTGCATTTTTATCAAAAAAAAAGATAAATTTTTAACCAACAATAGAGTAGTTCAATTTTCAATTAACAAAATTAATTTTCAATAACAAAAAAACTAATTATAAAATTAAAATGACCAAATTTTCATAAAGCAGATGAATTTTCAACTAAAATGATGAATTTTTAACGAAAAAAAATTAATTTTTAACAAATTAGTTCAACTTTCAAACCATTAATTGAATTTCCAATAAATAAAAGATTAATTTAAACCAAGAAAATTAATTTTTTATCAATAAATACAAATTGACCTAATCAGCAATGTCCACTGACCGAATCAATCATCTTGAATGATCTAAGATTCTAAGCTGTAACTTTCATTGATTAAATCAGTTCCTCTCAATGACGTAATCAGTAACTTATTTCCCTATTTAACTCTGTTGAGTGATATATCCAATAATTACTAATGAAAATCAGTCATTTCATATGACTATTTGATCCAGTTAGCTATATTAACTGATTTGTCTGTTAAAACGACTGTTTTGACAGTAGGTATGACTGATTTTTCAGTCAAAGCATGCTTGATTAATCAGTTAAATTTGAACAAGTTTAAATTTAGAGTGTAGTTTTCCACATAGTTCCAATCTCGATTTCCGTAATTTTCTTTTTTCGACCCACCCTAATTAGTATACCTATATATTCCATAAAATATGGAGTTAATTTTTTTTTTTAAATTGTTTTTCGATTTTATTTGCGAATAGAACCATGTTTCCGCAAATGACCCACATGTAGATAATCAAGATTTGTGACTTAAGCGACCGCCCCTTCACTCTTCGGTCTATCATCATTTTCGTTTTGTTCTTCTACTATTTCTAAATGTGTAGCAAAACAAGTAACAACCCTCTTGTAGATAGCGACGAACATACACAAAGAAAAATGGATCTTCACATTTACCATCTAAATATTTATGGTTAACATATTTTATGTTTAACTATAGGACAGCCATCTAGATGTTAAAAGTTAAATACCTTCAATATTAAAAGATATACAGTGGAACCCGGAATTAATTACATCGGATTTACCACTTCTTAGAACTGACGGCCCCGCAGTTTCGTGGTGAGACAGGAGCCCACGGAGTCGAAAGAGGCTTGCTGAACCATGCGTAACCATCAGCAGCGTAGCGACAAAGGCGCAGTGCGCGGGTACTCACACGCATATATTGCGTAATATTATGTATGCCAATTAGAAATAGTTCACACGGTTCTGACTGTTTACGTTTGAAGGCCCTGGAAATAGCTTCAAGGCCAATTGCAGGCCATGTCTGAAACCGTAATTCAATCCAGGTTCCAATGTATACACTTTTATTAATCATTTTACTGTATCCAAACAATGCACATTATTATTATTACTATCCTTTGACCAAAGTATTAATAATCATAATTTTTCCACAAGTTTGAATATTTTTTTACGAAAACATTATAGTCATCACTTATACATGCGAATACGTGCTCAGCAGAATTCTAGTGATTTTGAAAGTGTTTTTTTTTCTGCACTGGAAGTAAATTAACAAAAAGAGAAAGGAAAAATTATTTTTGTACGTTAGAGAACGAACTTTTACCGGTTTTTGAAGGTGTGATTTAATAACTTCTAATTATTTGAAGGAGTAAGTTATTTTTTTCTTTGATAGATAATTTTGTAAACTTTGCAATTGGTACTTACGTTTTAATAATTTTTATGCTGTTTAATAAAAATATTCAAAAAATTGTGATCATGTGAGGGGTTCCGAATGCAATACTGATCATTATCTTTTAATCTCTAAAATAAACTTAGGCCGGGGATGGAAAAGAAAGAGAACAGAAAAAACGAAACAAACTCGAATAAAGATTGAAAATTTACAGAAACCGGAAGTGCGAATAGAGTTTCAAAATAAGTTAAGCGAACGCATAGATAGGGCAACTTGGGAAGCGCTTACGAGCAATAAAGATATAGAGGGCGCGTGGGCTTTATTACGGGATATCATTGTTAAAACTGCAATTGAAGTGTGTGGTACGGCAGTGGTAGGAAAAAAGTCTGGTGATGCATGGTGGAATGATGAAATTCAAGCAGCCCAGCGAGAAAAGAAAAAAGCGCACAAGAGAACATTAAACATGACAGGTCTTAGCGATGAGGAGAGAAATAGACTCAAAAATGATTACAAAGACAAAAAGAGGAAAATGAAACGACTAGTCAAGGAGAGTAAAGAAAAAATCAGAACAGAAGAAGAGAACAAAATACAAAACGGCTTTGGAGGAATAATGAAACTACTATATAAACAGTTGAAGGAAAGTAAAAGTACAGAGTTTGCTAGCATGAGAAACAGCAAAGGTGAAATGCTATATGATATAGACGGCATAGTAGACGCTTTAAAAGACTCTTTTAAAGAACTATTAGGAGGTGAAGATATAGGACAACAAAACTACGACATAGAACATAATGCATTAGAAAACCCAATTGAAAAAGTCTGTGTCACTGAGGTCCGAGACATAATTAAGAACTTGAAAAACGGTCAGGCTGCTGGCATAGACAGTATTAGTGCTGAAATGCTCAAATACGGTGGCGAGTACATACCTCACAGGTTGTGCGAATTAATAAATTTATGTATCGAGACGGGGAAAGTCCCAGACGATTGGAAAAAAGCGATTATCGTACCAATATACAAAAGAAAGGGAGATAAAAACAACTGCAGTAATTACAGAGGTATCAGCCTACTAAGTACCGTAAGTAAAATATACTCAAAAATACTTATTCGTAGGGTAATGGAAATCACAGAAGAAAAAATATGGGAAGTCCAAAGTGGATTTATGCCAGGAAGATCATGTACAGATCAGATATTTAGCCTAAGACAGATCACAGAAAAAAGCTTGAGAGTAGGAAAGAAAGTTTTCTGTGCATTTATTGACCTAGAAAAAGCATTTGACACGGTAAATAGAAGTAAACTTTGGGAAGTTCTTAAAGAATACGGAGTAAATGGAGGGCTCCTGCAAGCAATAAAAACAATATATACAGGTAGTAAAGCGAGCGTAAGGGTAAACGGGAAACTGAGTGACTGGTTCGATATTACGCAAGGCGTGAAACAAGGATGCGTTATGTCCTCGTGGCTATTTATCATATTCATGGATAAGTGTCTAAGAACTGCACTCTTCGACGAAGAAGGTGTAGATCTCCAAACAGTTAAGGTACGTGGGTTAGCTTTCGCAGATGACAAGATTGTTATGGCAGAATCAGTCGAGGACTTGCAAAGAATGTTGAATAAACTTCATACAAGCATGAAGGACATGGGACTCAAAATTAACGTAAATAAAACAAAAATCATGGTGTTTGAGGGAAAGAGTGAGAAAACAATGTGCAACATTGTCCTAAATGATGAGAGATTAGAACAAGTTGACAAGTACGTATATCTAGGTAGTCTATTCACTAGCGATGGAAAAATAGATGGGGAGTTAGATAGGCGCATAAATAAGGGTAAACAGGTTATCGGTAGAGCAGGGTCCATCCTAACAAATAAAAACATATCAAAAAAAGCTAAAATGGCCATACACAATTCTATATTCGTACCGACTGTACTATACGGTAGCGAGACATGGACCTGTCAAGAAAAGGACAGGAGTAAAATTAACGCGATCGGCATGAAACCTCTGCGCATAATATGCGGGAAAACACTAATGGACAAAGTCCGAAACGAGACAATCCTCAAAGAATGTGGTGCAAAAGAGACAATAGTTGACACATGGGAAAGAAATCAGTTAAGATGGTTCGGACATCTTGAAAGAATGAAAGATGAACGACTGACCAAACAAGTGTATAAAGGTAAAGTGAATGGCAGAATGCCCAGAGGTAGACCGCCGAAAGAATGGTTAGAATCTGTAAATGAGACATTAATCCGTAGAGACATAAGAAGCCATAGGAACACAAGAGCTTGCATGAAAAAATGCATGGACGTGAAGGAAGCTAGAGTAGTATGCCAGGACAGAAAAGTGTGGCGACAAATAGTTTGTAAACAGAGTGACAGTAGAATGAATGACGCCTGAAACAAAGATCTTGGATACTAATGGGCCCAAGTGGAGAACCATACATAACAATTTTGTGAGGCTCTTCACTTGGGGTGATCGCTAGAGAGATTGATCAGCAACCTGGGTCGGAGCAGTGTTGCGGAGTAAACGTGTCATTTAAATAAATAACACGAGAATTCCAGATCAATCTAAAATATATATACCTAACACTTATATACCTATCCACCTCATACCTATATTCCTATCTACCTTATACCTTTATACCCATATGCACACTACTATTCTCCAACCGAGCAAGTCACGCCTACCCCGAAAGGGAAATGGCTTAATGGTATAATAATAATAATAATGCACAATTCCTAAGACGAGCCCCGGTCAGGCTAGAAAAATGTAGGTAAAAGCGAAATCTGCTTTACTTGTGAGTATCCGATGGTAATGACCTAACCTCTTCATGGTTTTACAACATGAATAAGAATTTTTTTTAAATATGTTGCTTTTTCGAGTTATATCAGTTAATTCTTCATCTGAGATGAATAATATTTGAAATTTTAAAACTTTTAATAAATATTTAGTCCTTGAACTTTTTTTACACTTATTTTCTGTTAGACCGTATTAAACGTTTATTTTACGTTTTATAATGTATTTTGCGTAACTAATATGTCATAAATGTAAAGAATATGTTTAAACAATACGCTAAGAAAAAAATTTATCAATATCTAGTGTTTAATTAGATACCTTTTTTTATTTTAAAAAGCGGCCCGTCTTAGGATACCGGCTTGCCTAAGACGGGACAAATATATATTTTTTTCAACATCGAAGTTCATTGCTTTTTAAACATTTTTTGAACTTTTAAGTGTATGAACTTTGTAAAGCAAACATCAAACTATGATGTCAATAATCGCTTTTGCTTCTGAAGTTTCTTGAAATCGAAAATTTTCGGAAAATATGGAAGGGGGCTCGTCTTAGGCAACTTTCCCCTATGGCGTTTTCTGCACTCGGACAGCAAATTTTAATGCCTAATATCTCAAAAAGATAGCAGATGTTACGCGTTAATATCTATATGTTTCGCGGTACCATCTTATAATTTAAACATCTGCGTTTGAACATCAATTTTTCTCCGCGTAAAGGTTAAATTCTGTGGACTATAAGCTTCATGAATTGAGCAACAGATGTCGATAGCATTTTCCACAAAAATGACTATAAGCTTCATCCAGAGGCCGATAGAGGCATGGCGTTTTCCTGCACTAGGGCAACGACTTTAACATCTTGGATGTTTCAGTTTAACATAAAAATAGTTTTACGCCTAGTATCTCAAAAAAATAGTGCATTATGCGCGTTGATATCTGTATGTTCTGCGGTACCATCTTATACTTTAAACATCTACGTTTGAACATCCATTTTTCTCCATGTAGATTTGGCGAAAAGCTGCTAATCTCGAAAGTCAGCAGTACAGAAATTGCCAGTGCCTCGTTACGTTTTTGACATCGTGGGTTATCGCACTTCTTCTTTTTTTTCTTCTTCGTCTTCATCTTCTTCTTCTTCATCATCAGCTATGCTTTGATCTCGAGCCACTCGTAAATCTCCTCTATAAATAAAATCGCTAAAAACTCGAAGAACGTGCGTCTTTTACATATTTCTTTTCAGGGTGGTTTTTCCTAGAAAAAGGAAAATTTATTAAAAAGGTCGTCTAATTAAAAATTATGGCTAATTTCTTGGATAGAGGACAAACTTTTAAAGTAAACCTAATATTTCATATCAAATTTAATAATTCAATTTGTATTTTTCGCTATAGTCTTGAAAATCTTTAATATTATAAGTTTAGATTGGTAAATATAATAATACTCAAGGAATTTTTCAAGGAAAACCTGGAAGTCTGGGAAAATTCAGGGAAAGTCAGGGTAACTAAAGTCAGGATATAAAGAAAATGGAAAAAGTCAGAAAATTTCTGTAAAAAGCATTTTAAGGAACTGTCAAGAATATTCAGGACTGTCATACAGTCACTTTTAGTCTTTTTTTTCTCAAATAATTTTTTAGACACTTTTTTAAACGAAAAGATCACTTTCGTCACTTTTCTTTCAATAAATTAACCCATGGGTTAACGACTATTGAATTCAGGTCTACCTGTTTCTGAATTTCCTTGAGTTCTTTTGAAATATTGTATGGTATTTTAAAAGATTCCAAGAAATTCTTAATAGATTTCAATAATTTAAAAGAATTTAAAAGGATGTCAAGGATTTTAGAGTATTTTTTAAAAATTCCAAGGAATTTGTAATAGATTTCAATAATTTGAAGACTTTTGAAAGAACTTTCGAGGTTTTAGGTTTTTTTTTTTTTTTAAATTCTAAGGAATTTTCAAGAGTTTCAAACAGTTTTAAAGGATTTCGAAAGCTTTAAAAGAATTTGAAGTATGTTAGGATATTTCAAAAGATTCCAAGGAATTTGTAATATATTTGGATAATTTGAAGGTAGTTCCAAAGGATTTTAATAATTTTAGGGCAATTTAAAAGATTCCAAAGATTTAAGAGATTGAATAGTTTTTAAGGAATTTCAAAGGATTTGAAATATATTATGGTGTTCTGGATTTTAATGATGTTAAGGTATTAAAAAAGAATGTATGTGGTTTTAAATAATTTCCTAGAACCTATAGCGTTTAAGTATATTTTTAAAGATTCCAAGAAATTTTATAATACTTGAATGGATTTCAAAGTATTAATTGACAAGAACTTGAGGGATTTCAAGGATTCTAAGGAATTTTCAAAATATTTCAAGAATTTGAATTAATTTCAAAATGTTTCAAAGAATTTGAAATATTTTGGGATATTTGCAAGGATTCCAAGACATTATCAAGATAATTAAAAAATTTGAAGGAATTTCTAAGGATCTTAATGATTTTAAGGAATTCAACAAAATTTCAGCAGTTTTGAAAGAATTTCGTAAAATTTCTGAACATATGAAACGATTTTACAGGACCTATAAGGTTTGAAGATATTTTTAAAAATTCTAAAGGATTTTATAAGATTTCCGAGGATTTTTATGATTTTAAGCAATTTTCAAAGCTTTCAAGGTATTTTAATACATTTTTCAGATTTTCAGGAAATATCAAATCTGATGGAATTTTACGGGATTTTATAATATTTTAATGGATTTCAAAGAATTAATTCACAAGAAGTGAGCGATTTCGTAGAGTTTGAAAGATTTGAAGAGATTTTCAAATATGTGTTGACAATCATTTTAGTTCATTTGGAATTTACCCTGAATCCTTATTAATTTATCCTGAATTCTTTTACATTCTTGGGAATTCTCTTGTATTTTTAGAATTTATTGGAATTTTTCTAAATTGACTTAATTCTACTCAATTCAATGTATTGTTTAAATAAATTTTTTGTTTAATTCATCTTGAAGTCTTTTAAGCTCATCCTAAATTTTTAGGCTTTTTATCAAATCCTATTGAATTCTCATGAATTTGTCTAAACTCATTTTTCTTACATTCCTCTAAATTCACTCCAATTTTACTGAGATCAATCCAATTTTTTGAATTTTCAAATTTTTTTAAATAAAAATTTTGTTTCAATTCATTTGAATTCTTTTAAATTCAAAAGAACATTAGTCACACTATTAATGAACATTAGTCACTTTTAGTCACTTTTTGGGTTAGAAATTAGTCACTTTGTCAGTTTAAATATAAATAAATATAAATTTTGTTTTACTCCATTTATGAAAGATTCAGCATTAGAAAAGTTGCAATATTACAATTTTAGTCTTTAAATATTAATTGTCAGGGAAAATTACAATTTAGTCACTGAAATGAAGTTTTGCGCTCATCCCGGTGAAGGAAAAATGAAATTGGCTATGAGGTGAAGAAATAGGTTATAATTTGTCTTAAAGATTAAAACTTGTCCAAACTAAAGTAATAATCATAATATTTTTAATAATACCATGTAAATAATAAACAAATTATATTAATGTGGAATTAAAAATATTGCCAAAATAGCACTAAAATACTTAATGGATTTCAAAGTAGGATTTTTATTGTGTCACTAATGATTCCGTAATGGGGTAAGAGACCCAGTAATAACCAAGTGCCCAGTCATCGCCCATGAATGTTTTGAATAACTTCTACATAATAATATTTTCAAGTATTTTTTACCTCAAAAGAAAATAATTTATCTAAGGGAATCTGATAAAAGCAACTATAATATTATTAATTTCCGCATAAGAAAAGAAAAGGTTAAATGGTAAATAAGGTTTTTAAGAGGTTATGACATACTGACGCGTAACATCTGCTATCTTTTTGAGATATTATTCTATTAAATTGATTTTTATATATTATAAAAGTTAAGAAAACCTTAATAGCCTATGTTTTATTTCATAGCCGGCAACTTTATTTTTGCATCATAAAGTGCCTTAAATTGGTACTGTTTTTGGCATTTTTACCCCCGTTTCTCGGTATTCATCCGAAAAATAAAATTCTCATTTCTCGTTTTCGAAAGTAAGAAAATTTTATCCGGATGAAGCACGGAATTCCGGAAATTATTATAAACATATTAAATTCAAATTTTCTGAAAAGTTGATTAAGAAAATATGGAGGTCTTTGTCACTATTTAATTGAATGAAAGCACCGGTATAGCAATGGATCGAGTTGCCATATTTGGTAGTCAATATCAGGTGCAAAACATGCGGGTTGCATAATTATGAAGGTGCAGGTGCAATTGATGGCACGTCTGTATTTTTCACGCTAACCGCTTAAGCATATGAGTGCATCTACTTACGTGCATGTGTCACACTGCATTCTAGCAGACAGGAAACTGCATTAAAATCCGCAGTGAGCTTTTATCGATAGCGAACGGTTAACCAATAGAAATTTTTACGCACACCAGATTTCAAGAATTAAAAAGAATTAAAAAGAATAGAAAAGACTTATAAAGAATTCAAAAGACTTATGAGGAATTAAAAAGAATTTAAAAAACTTGAAAAGAATTCTTAAGAATTTAAGAGAATTTGAAAGCTCTCACAAGAATTTAAAAGAATTCAAAAGAATTAGAAAGTCTTCCTGAGAATTCAAAATACTTGAAAACAATTTTAAAAACTTGAAAAGATTTTTTAAGAATTTAAGAGAATTCGAAACCACTCACCAGAATTCAAAAAAGAATTCAAAAGACTTCATAAGAATTCAAAATAATTTGAAAGACTTATAAAGAATTCAAAAAACTTGAAAAGGATTCTTAAGAATTCAAGAGAATTTGAAAGTTCTCACAAGAATTTAAAAGAATTAAAAAGTCTTACAAAGATTTCAAAAGAATTCAAAAGACTTGAAAACAATTTTAAAAACATGAAAAGATTTCTTAAGAATTTAAGAGAATTCGAAAGCACTTACCAGAATTGAAAAAAGAATTCAAAATACTTCATGGAAATTCAAAAGAATTCAAAAGACTTAAAAATGATTTAAAAAACTTGAAAAAAATTCTTAAGAGTTCAAGAGAATTTGAAAGCTCTCACAAGAATTTAAAAGAATTCAAAAGACTCTATAAGAATTAAAAAAAGACTTCATAAGAATTTAAAAGACTTCCACTTAAAAAAATATCCTATTTTGGCAAGAGGACATTAAATTTAAGGTTGGGAGGATTTTCATTTGTCTCAAAAAGAATCTAGGGTGGCCGGAAGTCAGGGAAAACCTGAAAATCAGGGAAAAGTCAGGGAATTTTCTGGGTCTGGGAAAGTCAGGGGTTTTGAAAAAAAGGCAAAAGTTAGGAAATTTCTGTAAGAAGCACTTAAGGTAACCGTTACCTGTTTCTGAATTTTCTTGAATCTTTTGAAATTTTTTCAAGATATTTTAAAAGATTCCAAGACATTTTGAATAGATTTCAATAATTTGAAGGGATTCAAAAAGAATTGAAAGATTTCAAGATATTTTGAAAAATTCCAAAGAATTTTCAAGAGTTTTCAAAAGTTTCAAGGAATTTCAATAGATTTCAATAATTTGCAGAGATTCCAAATGATTTAAGGATTTTTTTTAATTCCAAGAAATTTTCAAGAGCCATTAAAAGTTTCAAAGGATTTCGGAATATTTCAAAATATTTGAAATAATTTAGGGTATTTTAAAAGATTCCAAGAAATTTTAAAAGATTTTTTTAATATTTTGAAGAAATTTCAAAGGATTTTGAAGATTTAAAGACATTTCTTATTAAATTCCAAGAAATTTTCAAGAGCTTTAACAAGTTTCAAAGGATTTCGAAAGATTTGGAATATTCTAGGGTATTTTAAAAGATTCCAAGGAATTTTAATAAATTTCAATAATTTTAAGGAATTTCAAAAGATTTGAAATTGTTCAGGGTCTTTCAAAAGATTCCAATTTTTCAAAGGATTTCCGATTCTTTACGGTATTTCAAAATATTTCAAGGAATTTTCAATATATTTCAATAATTCGAAGCAATTCTAAAGGCTTTTATGGTATTTTCAAGGAATTTTCAAGAGCTTTAAAAAGCTTCAAAGAATTTCAAAACGTATCAGAAGATTTGTAATATTTTAGGGTAAAAATAATTCAAGTGGAATTCAAGAGAATTGAAAAGAATGATGAAATGAAATCAGTTGCTAAATATTTTAAAATCGCAAAACTAATAGTATTTTTCAATGAAATGGTGTGATTTGGTGATATTTCCAAGTACAGTTTCCAGTCGAGGAAAAATTTGCGCTGATTTCTTCAACACCATTCGAAAGAATTAAACAAAATAAAAAAGAATTCAAATGAATTCAAAAGACTTCAACATAATTCGAAAGAAGTCAAAAGAATTCGCCAAAATTTAAAAGATTTCAAAATAATTTAAGAGAATTGAAAGGAATGATGAAATATTGAGCGGTGTGCAATTTTACAAAATAATTTCAAAATCCATTACTAAATATTTAAAAATCGCATTACTAATATTATTTTTCAATAAAATGGCGTGTTGATGATTCGTCCAAGCACAGTTTCCAGTCCTGAGAAAATTGACGCTGATTTGTTCTATACCATTCGAAAGAATTAAAAATATTAAAAAGAATTCGAAAGACTTCAACATCGTTCGAAAGAAGTCAAAAGAATTTGCAAAAATTTTCAAAGAATTCAAGGGGAATTCAAGAGAATTGAAAAGGTTGATGAAATATTGAGCGGCGTGCAATTTTACAAAATAATTTCAAAATCAATTACTAAATATTTAAAAATTGCAATACTAATAGTACTTTTTAATGAAATGGCGTATTGAGGATTTATCCAACTATAGTTTCCAGTCGAGAAAAAATTGGCGCTCATTTCTTGTAGACCATTCGAAAGCATTTAAAAAGTTCAAATAATTCGAAAGACTTCAATGTAATTCGAAAGAAGTCAAAATAATTCGCAAAAATTAAAAATTTTTTTAAATAATTCAAGGCGAATTCAAGAGATTTGGAAAGAATGATGAAATATTGAGCGGCTTGCAATTTTACAAAATAATTCCAAAATCAATTACTAAATATTTTAAAATCGCAAAACTAATAATATTTTTCAG